>PITA01001858.1:0-53115 GCA_004023965.1 Spilogale gracilis | reverse complement strand
AAATAACAGTCATAAAGATGCTCACTAAACTCTGAAAACAAATGGTTGAACATAATGAGAACTACAACAAAAGATAGAAAATATAAGAAACTACCAAACAGAAGTCAGAGCTGAATACAATAATTAAACTGAAAAATACACTAGGTGGTTCAACAAGTAGAATGACAGATCAGTGGTCTGGAAGAGAGCAGTGGAAATCACCCAAACAGAGCAGCAAAAAGAAAAAAAGAACTTAAAAAAAAAAATGAAGATAGCTTAAGGGACCTATGGGTCCCATCTTGTTTCATTTTTTCCCCTCATCTAGGAGAGAGAGGAGACTGAAATTTAAACTCACATTCTGGCCATGAAGATGAGGATATATGGTTATATTTGAGAATTATTGTTTCAGTCATTAGGACTCAGTGATAAATTGCATATGAAAGTTGAGGGGGCAGGAACTATCAGGGAAAACTTGGGAAATCTAACCTACACAGATGTGTATCTTATGATGCCATCCAGTGAGAAAGGATACATCTAGGGGCAAAAAAACTGGATTTAAGTTTTAGAGTTTGAGAGGTTAAGTGGACTTTAAAATAAGTAGAGATCAGGTAGACCATGGAATATATGCTCCTGGAGCTCAAAGGAGAGTTCTGGCTGGAGGTACTTATACATAGATGATACTTGAAAGCATAGACATGAATGAGTTAATCTAAGTGGAGAGTAAAGAGTAAGAAAAATAGAGAACTGAACTTGTTCAGAGTCTTAAAAAATTATGCAATTTAAAGGCCATGTGCAGAAGTCTAAAAGTGAATATTAATGTTTAAATGTGCTCCTTAATGAGTTTAGTACACTGTGGCTAGAGAATAGGGCAAGTGGGAGTTTATTTGGGAGTGTATGGAGAGCAGATCATTTGGGGTCAGGATGTGGTAAGCCTAGAGGGCTATGCTGAGTTCGGGTTTCATTCTGGGCAAAGTGGGAAGCTATGAGTGAGCTTTGAGGGGGAACTGGTAAAAGGATCAGATTTGCATTTTAGACAAATTATTCTGGCAATGGTATGTAAGATCAACAGTTTGGGAGGTTGGAGACACTGGAATATAAATTAAGAAACTGTTATAATCCCACAGTGGTTGTGAGAATGAAAAGTAAAGGATCTGAAAAACATAGAGTAGTATAACTAATAGGAGAGTCAGAGTGGGTTCTGAAATCAAGATGACTTGGAGAATAGTAGTGCCCTTAAACAAGATTGGAAACATGCAATGAAAAGAAGGTCTGGAGATACAAGGAAATAGTTTTAAGCTCTGTTTTGCGTGTGTTAAACTTCATGCGCTAACCCGTCCAGCAGATTAGCTGGAACAACGAGTGTTGTGCTCAGGAGAGAAATTGAGGCCAGCACTATAAATTTTGGAGTCTGCATAGGATTCTTTGCTGAAGCCATGAATTTGGATGAAAACTATCAGAAAACTGAGCTTTATGTTTATGGAATAGGAGGGGGAAGCAAATTCTGTAATTTCCTAAGAAGGCTAGAGATTGAGAACTGAGGACATTTTTGTATCTTTTTTTTTTTTTTAATATTTTTATTTATTTGACAGAGAGAAACACAGCCAGAGAGGGAACACAAGCAGGGGGAGTGAGAGAGGGAGAAGCAGGCTTCCCGCTGAGCAGGGAGCCCGATGTGGGGCTCGATCCCAGGTGTCCGGGATCATGACCTGAACCGAAAGCAGTCACTTAACCAACTGAGCCACCCAGGCGCCCCCATTTTTGTATCTTTAACACCAGAGAGTAGAGTGATTCAGGAGTAGGTGGTCAGTAATGCCAAATGCTGCAGATGGTAAAAGAGAAAATGAGCTTACTACGTAAGCTGCTGGATATTATGATTAGCAGTTATTGATAACCTCTGAATAATCAGTTTCAAAGAATAACCACTGAATCACTAGTTCCAAAATGGTGGAGGCTAGTTGTAATAAGTTTAAGAAAGAAATGAGGAAAAGCAAGCAGGAAGAAATTTATCTGCATTTTCATTACTCTATATTATATAATTTTCTATTGTTTTTCTGGCCCCCATGACCATTTAATCAAAAAAGATTGTTGTCTTAAAACTATTTATGAAGTGTTACATAAATGTGACCGTATTTTTTTAAGTAGCTTAAATTTTCATCACATACCTCATCGTTCAGTGCTAAAGTCTTTTGTTCAGTGAAATTTTACGACTGTACCAGCAGGCTGGCCTTAGGTTATTTTATTTTGTATTTTCTAATGAATAAGGAAAGTTTTTTAATCAAATCAGTCTTTTGTATGTGTGTGTGTGCATGAAGTGATCTGGTTCTAATCTATCAAGAGATAATTAAGATGTTGGCATAAAAATATAATGAAATAGCATAGACTTAAATGAGTTTGTCTATCTCAGCAAATGCTTTCAAGTCCAGTATAAAGTACAAGCGCTGCCATGCTTTCTGCTTCCAATTAGATACAGTCTTCTGGTAGAGTTTTACAAATTGCCGAAGCCCTGATGGAAGATGCTGGCAGATACACATGTGTGGCGACCAACGCGGCTGGGGAGTCACAGCAGCACCTTCAGCTACATGTGCATGGTAACATCATTCGTCTGTCTTAACAAAAGAGCATTTCTGTGGGTTTGTTTGTTTTTAACAAGATAGCTCATTTTTATTGAATTACATTGTGAAAGAAACAAGTGTTTGTTTTCGTCTTATGAAAAAAACTAGTTTTTTTTTTTACATTATTGTAATTATAATTGCTCATATTAAGATAGCAGTTGAGATATTCAGGTTATCAAGTAGGGTCTGCTAGAGCTCATAAGTAAATAAATGTACTACCCTATATTTTTAATTATTTGAATTCTGTTGACTAATAACTTGGTACAGATAACTTTATTTGTCAAGACAGAGTTGCAGGATTGTTCCTTAGTATTTTCTGTGATTTTTCTTTGCTGGCTATAAGAGGGATTTTGTAAGTAGAAGCTCTCCTTGACTCAGGATCTTTTCTCGTGTACTTTAATAAAAAATCTGGGTGACCAGGGAATATCTCATGAATATTATAGCTTCATAATAAAGTTAAAAGACGATTTGACCTTGAATGTGAGACTTCAGCTCTCTGGAATCTCATGAGAAAGGGTCAAGAACTGTAGGCTTGGACTTTCCTGATTCAGCCAAATATATCTGTAGAGAGCTATCCAGGATTTCCATGTGTACCTTCATATTCTCTAATCCTTGTGGTTGCTCAATAAATCCTTTATTCATTCACTTCATTTATTCTTTATTCATTTATTCATATATTCACTCTACATTTACTGAGGAATTTAACCTAGAAGAATGCTCCTGCATCTAGTTTGATTCCAATTACATTATCAATAGGCAATCAAATCTTTAAAAATCTTAAAAAATAAAAAATCTTAAAAATCTTAAACTTAAAAATCTTTCTAAAAATGAAAAAGTAAACAGTAAGTGAATGAAAAAATTTAAATTAGACATTGAATTCTTCTATCTACTTCTTTACATATTTTATGTAAATCAACTAGTTGAAAGATTCAGATCATCAGTTCCCTAAATTTTTTTAATAAAACAATTTATTGGGGCGCCTGGGGGGCTCAGTTGGTTGGGCAACTGCCTTCGGCTCGGGTCATGATCCTGGAGACCCGGGATCGAGTCCCACATCAGGCTCCCTGCTCGGCGGGAAGCCTGCTTCTCCCTCTCACTCCCCCTGCGTGTGTTCCCTCTCTGGGTGTGTTTCTCTCTGTCAAATAAATAAAATCTTTAAAAATAAATAAGTAAATAAATAAATAAATAAATATAAAACAATTTATTTTCCCATTTTCTCAAATATGGACACCTAATTTATGGATGTCATACACACAAACCATGTTCCTTAAGAGGACTTTTACTCTTTTATTTAGTAATTAAATTATAACTGATTATAACTATATTGAAATCGGCTTCATTGAAATTGACCCTGCTCTCCTTTAAGTTGCCATAAATTTACCTTTTCCTCATAAGGCCTTCTATCTCTCCCTTTTTTGGCAGCTGTCTCCAGCACATAGTGAAATTTCCACTTCCATCTAAGAGTGTGTTGTGGGTGGGCTTGCTCTCCTTTCCCCATTTTCCTACCCTAAGGCTCCTTTTTTCCTTGTTGTACAGGCTATTTATCTTTTCCCTTAGAATAATTTCAGTCCTTATCTAGCCTCCATTGTTGGCTAGAAGGAAACAGTTAAGTGGGATTGCATGAAATGCTGCAGTCATGTCAGGCACCAGAGTCAGACCAATTGTGGTTTAAATTCTTTGCTAACCATGATCTATGTCACCTTGAGCCAACCATTTAATTTCTCTGAGTATCGGACTTGCAGAGCGCTTTTGAGGTTTTTGAGGTATCAGATGTAAAATATCTCCCACTTTTACTCTCTGTGGTGTTATCAAAAAGAAGGGTTTTTTGTTCTCTAGACTGGATTAAAATATTAAATGAAGACTGTATACTGAAGAACAGAGTGCACTTCTCTAGAGCTGGGAAGAACCAAACTTCAGTGTTCATAAAAGTCATATGTATTACAAGTTAAAAATACAGCTTCCTGGGCCCAGTTCCAGATCTCCTGAAACAGCTTTCTGATGCAAGTGGTCTGTGTGTCATTAGTCAGAGAAACATTGGCCCAGACTTTAAAAACTGGCTCAGAGACTTACGAATGTAGTCAAGAATGACTGAAAACCAGAGTTCATGAAGGATATTAAGGACCACATCAGATACAAAGCAACAACAGAAACAAACAAACAAACAAACCAGTGTCAATGCCTAAGAAAAAGTAAGTCTATAAACCTACAATCTGAATATGGTAACAAAATATATGTTAGCAGGGATTGCAATTAGTGTACACATCTACACAGAAAATCATCAGAGAGAGGGGCAAAAAGCTGGAAGACATTGATGTAATGTGAAAAGAAAAAGAATGTTAGTCATTGTAAGGATTTATTAAATGCTGCTAAATTGAGTGGAGAATATAAAACAATCTTCTTGATATAAATCACAAATGAAATAGAGGTAAGATATGTTATAGTGCCTGAAAATGTTTTACTAATAGGACCTTGACTTGTCCAGATAGCAGTTCATCAGTCTGAAAGGAGAATAAATGATGAAGTGAACTTCTAATCTAATACTAAGTATGATCAGCCTGAAAGGAAGTGATTGGCTACTGTATAGGAATCTGGACAGAAAGCTGACGTATCACCTTGGCACTCCTGACAAGTGATCTCACATTGGATGTAAATGGCTCCCAACTTGATTCTGTCCCCTTCAATACTCCCATTAATATCTTCAGTGTCAATTGGAGAGGTTAACAGAAAGTGTAGGAATTTCTAAAGGATTAGTTGACCATAGATTTCAAAAAGACTTCAGAAGTTAAAATGACAAGTTAATCATGTGAAGTACCACATAAGAATAGGATTGGAGAAGAGGGGCTTAAAGACACCACACATTGAAATACTGGAGATATCAGTGGCCTTCTGCAATTACTACAGTTAGCAGTCATTCAATTTCATAATAAAGCTAATTAACCTTAGAAGTCAGTAATAAAAACTTACAGCATAAACAATAAGAAAGGAATTAGCCCTGTTATACTCTCACTCTCTGAATGCTTCTGAAATATTGTATCCAGTCCTGCTGCTATATATTAAGAAAGACACTAAAAAATCTGTAGAGAAGCAACTATCATTTAATTTAGTTTTTTTTTTTTTTTTTTTTACTAACTTATGTAACCATCTTGTAGTTGCTTCCTGAGGGTTTAATCCCAGTCTTTATTGATGGAGTAACACATTCAGCAAATGAGCATTTACTGTAATTGGCATCCAAATGTATTCAATCCTAAAAAATTCAGCTTTCCAATTGTTTAATATTTTCCTTTTTTAAAAAAAAAAAATTGTAGATGCTTCCATTCTTCTCAGTCATTGAAAAAATGTTTTCAGAAGGCTAGGTAAGGGTGATTGTCTCCTGGAAAACACAGAAGATTAAGTCGTGATCATGAGAAGAGGAATATTCCTATGATCCCCTAGGTTTCTTGGGGGGAGTTCTATCCATTATAGAAGGCAGAGACTCAGTAGGTGGTCCTATTTGATCATCAAAGTTTCATAATTCTGAAAGTTCCAATTCTCTAGACCAAACTGTGAAATTTTATCTAAACCTCGGATATTTGCCAAATGAGACAGATGTTTCCGCAAACAGATGATTACTTGGGGTGTAATGGCTCAAGCATTCATTACATCTGCTGTTGTTAAAATCTGTTGTGGTTAAAAGTATGGATTTGAATTTGTGTCCCTATAACTGCCAAGTAATAGCACGAGGACAGTAGGCTTAAATGTTAACTTTTTTAAGATTTAATTTTTATTTATTTGACAGAGAGATACAGAGAGAGCACAAGTAGACAGAGCAGCAAGCAGAGGGTGAGGGAGAAGCAGGGTCTCTGCTGGGTTGGGAGCCTGATGCAGGGCTCAATCCCAGGACCCTGGGATCATGACCTGAGCCGAAGGCAGACACTTAACCGATTGAGCCACTCAGGTGTCCCTAGATGTTAACTTTTTAAATCTGTTTTTTTTCATCTGTAAAATGGGAAAGATAATGATAATATAATTGGAACGTTGTTGTGAGGATTGAATGAAAGATTGCATGTGCTTACAACTATAAGCATAGCCTGGTGCCTGGTTTCTAGTTATCTGTAAATGGTAGTTAAACAACTGTTTTGGCCACATGCATATTTGGCTTTTAGCCCTTCTCACAGCACCAACATTTCCACAAATGTATCTAAAGTTCTGGTGCTTTTACTGTTGGCCAGGAATGGTCTTGGGTCTATATTAGTCATCTGGTGAAAACATTAGTAGAGCACCCCTTAGTTTAATTTTATTATTCTGAAGTATTTGCTTGGCTAACATCTGCTAACACCCACTTAAAAAAGGTTCCTCTATCGTTTCTGTGTTCTGCTTAATAGCTCACTTGTGACCTAAAGGAGACTTGGTAATGTTGTGGGGAACTTTTCTTTGCTTTTTTCTTTTTTTTTTTTTTTTAATGGATAACTTCAGTTCAGAATTCTAGTGGGTTTTTTTTTAATATAAATAAATTTATTACTCACTATATCATAAATTTGGTGGTTGGTTGGGATTAACTCACTTATAGATCAGTTATGCATGAAATTGAGCTTAACCAGGACTTGAAAAATTTAATGCATGCCTGTGAGTAATTAAAGTCATAGGTAAAGTCTTGCCCATGATATGTTCAGAAGCAGGTATTGTGGTTTGGGGGTGGTAATGCTCATGCAGCTTTTGGAAGAAGGAGAATAGAGAAAATAAACAAGTTGAATGGAATCCAACCTCCTGCTTAGTATGCAGACTTTATTGTTACCATAAGATATTGTTACCTTACTAATGTTTCTGCCTAAAACAGTGCTCATCTAAATTCAAAATTGCAATATGATTCTTTTAAATGCTAGAAGGGAATATATCACCTCTTCTTTATCCATTCATCTGCTGTTGGAGACTTAGATTGTTTCCATATCTTGGCTATTTGAATAACGCTGTAATGAACATGGGAATAGATATGTATCTTTGAGATACTATTTCATTTCCTTCAGTTATATGCCCAGAAGTGGGATTGCTGGATCTTATGGTAATTCTATTTGTCATTTTTTGAAGAGCCTCCATACTATTTTCCACAATGGCTATACCAATTTACATTCCACCAGCAGTGTACAAGGGTTCCTTTTTCTCTACACACAACACTCATTGTCTCTTGTGTCTTTTATAATAATCATTCTAACACATGTGAGATAATATCTTATTGTGGGTTTGATTTGCATTTCTCTGATGATAAGTGGTATTGAGAATCTTTTCATGAATCTGTGGGTCACTTCTTAATCTTTTTTTTTGAAAACTGCCTAGTCACGTCCTTTGTCCATTATTTAATTTATTTGGTTTTTTTTTTACTGTTGAGTTTATAAGTTTCTTATGTAGTTCAGATATATGGTTTGCAGATTTTTCTTCCATTTAGTACATTGTCATTTTCATTTTGTCAATTGTTTTCTTCACTGTACAGAAGGTTTTTAGTTTTCTGTAGTTCCACTTGTTTATTTTGCTTTTGTTATTTGTGCCTTTGGTGTCATATCCCAGAAATTATTGCTAAAACTAATGTTAAATACCTTTCCCCTTATGTTTTCTTCTTGGACTTTTGTGGTTTCAGGTCTTATATTTAAGGCTTTAATCCATTTCAAGAGTACCACATTGTCTTGATTGCAATAATTGATTCTCATATGTTAAACCAACCTTGCCTTCCTAGGATTAGACCTTCTTGGGCATGGTACTTAATTTGTTTTATATGTTGCTGGATTCATCTTATTAGTATTTTCTTGGTTATTTTTGTGTCTGTATTCATAAGGGATATTGAACAATAGTGTGTGTATATTGGCTGTCTCTGTCTGGTTTTATTATCATGGTAAAACTAACCTCTTAGGGTGATTTGAAAAGCGTTTCCTCTCTACTCTATTTTGAAAGAGGTTTGTGAAGGATTCACATTAATTTTTCTTAAATGTGTGGTAGAATTCCCAGTAAAGCCCTTTGAGCCTGGGATTTTCTTTGTGGGATGTTTTTTATTACTAATGTAATTTTTCCATTTTTATACATCTATTCAGAATTTTTATTTTTTCTTCAGTTTCAGTAATTTATGACTTTCTAGAAGTCATCCATTTTATCTAGATTATCTAATTTACTGGCACACACTTGTTTATAATATTCCCTCATAGTCTTTTTTAATTCTGTAAGGTCCGTAGTAATGACCCCTCTTTCATTTCTAGTTCTAGTAATTTGGTCTTCTTTCTTTTGTCTTGGCCAGTTTATCTAAAATTTTGTACATTTTATTGATCTTCTCAAAATATCAGGTTTTGGTCTCATTGATTTTCTCTTCATTTTTCTATTGTCTATTTAATTTATTTATGCTCTATTGTTTATTATTCCCTTCCTTCTGCTAGTCTTGGATTTACTTTACTCTTTTTTTCTGGCTTCTTGAGGTGGAATATTAGATTATTGATTCAAGATTTATTTTTAATAAAAGTTGTTTATAGCTACACAATTTACTCAGTGCTTTATGTGTATCCCATAAGTTTTGGTATGTTGTCTTGTTATTTTAATTTATCTCAGAGTATTATCTAATATATCAGATGATTTCTTTGACCATTTAGTTACTTAAGAGTGTGTTACTTAATTTTCACATGTTTGTGACTTTCCCAAATCTTTTCTTGTCATTGATTCATAATTGTATTCCATTGTGGTTAGAGAACACACTCTGTATGGTCTTAATCCTTCTAAATGTATTAAGACTTGTTTTATGCCTTACTTATAGTCTGAGAATGTCACATGTGCATTTGAGAAGAATGTGTATTCTGCCGTTGTTGGATGGAGTGTTCTATGTGTACACGTGGTTTATACTGTTGTTCAAGTCTTCTGTTTTCTCACTGACTTTCTCTTTAGTTGTTCTACCCATTATTGAAACTGGAATATTGATGTTTTCAGCTATTATTGTTGAATTATCTGTTTCTCCTTTTGATTCTGTCAGTTTTTATTCCATGTATCTTGAGACTCTGTTATGTAAATGTATGATTATAGTTGTTACATCTTTTTATGTGTTGACAGTGTCACTTAAAATTGTCCTACTTTGTCATTAGTAATTTTTGTTTTTAAGTCTATTTTGTTTGATATTTGTGTAATCTCTCTGGTTTTTGTTTGGTTACTTCTTGTATGGTATATATTTTTATAACCTTTCACTTTCAAACCATTTGTGTCTTTGATTCTGAAGTGTGTCTCTTGTAGACAGTGTATAATTGGGCCATGTTTTTATTATTTTTTAAATCTATTCTGCTAGTCTGTGCCTTTGAGTAGTACTTACTCCATTTACACTTAATGTGATTACTGACATGATAGAGTTTATGGTTTACTATACTATTTTTTATATGTATTATGTCATTTTGGTTTTTATGTTTCTGTTACTGCCTTTTTATATTAAATAGCTATTCTCTTGTACCATTTTATTGATCTTGTTTCTTTTACTGTATTTTTTTATTTTGTTTTTATGTGGTTGCCTTGAAGATCACATTTAGATCTTAATTAATAATATTATACTTTGGATTAATAATTTAATTTCAATAGTATGAAGAGCTTTTTTCCTTTATACCTCTCTTCCTTTTTCCCTCCTTTGTCCTATTATCACCATATGAATTACTTGTTTATTCATCATGATTCCATCAGTATAGACTTGTAATTACTGATTTATGCTGTTGTTTTTTAAATCAGAGAGGAGAAGAAGTTATGCTTGAAATATAATTTTACTACTTTTACTATTAGTTACTTCTACTAGTGCCCTTTATTTCTTCATGTGTATTAGAGTTACTATTTCTTTGCAGCCTGAAGGACCTTTAGTATTTCTTGGAAGCCTAGAGACTAGCAGTGAATTTTCTGGGTATTTTATTTTATTTTATTTATTTTGTTTTATTTTATTTTATTTTATTTTTTATTTTATTTTATTTTATTTTCCATGACTTTTAATTTTTCCTTCTAAAGGATTGTTTTGGTAGAGATAGATTCTTTGTTGATATTTTTTTCATTCCAGTACTTTTAATAAGTCTCCCAATGCCTAGTGGCCTCCATGTTTTTTGATGAAAAATCAGCTGTTAGAATTATTGAGGATTCCTGCTCGTGATAAGTCTCTTCCCTACCTTGCTGCTTTTAAGAATCTCTCTTTTTCATGATATATCTAGGTGTGGGTTTCTTTGAGTTTACCCAATTTGGAGTTTGTTAAACTTCTTAGATATGTGCATTAGTGTTTTCCCTCATATTTGGGAAGTTTTTAACCATATTATATCTTCAAGTATTCTCTCTATACTTTTCTCTCTCCTTTGGAACTTTCATTATGCATAATGCTTGATGGTGTCCCACAAGCCTCAGAGGCTCTGTTCTGTTCATTTTTCTTTGTTCCTTTTCTTTTAGCCTCCAAACTTGGGTTATTTCAATTAACCTGTCTTTCAATTACTGATTATTTTGTCTTCCAACTCAAATATTGCACTTTTAAATTTTAGACATTTTATTTGGTTCTTTCTACAATTTCCAGTTGTTGATCAATACTCTCTATTTAGTGAAACATCATTTTCCTACTTTCCTTTAGGTCTTTAGACATGGTTTCTTTTAACTGTTGGAATGTAGTAAAGTAGGTGGTTTATTTTTTTAATTTAATTTTTATTTATTTATTTATTTATTTATTTATTTATTTATTTATTTAGAGAGGGAGAGAGAGAATATCTCAAGCAGGCTCCACACCCAGCACAGAGCCTGACACAGGACTCAATCTCATGACCCTGAGATTATGACCTGAGCTAAAATTAAGAGTTGGACACTTAACTGATTGAGAAACCCTGGCATCCCTTAAAATAGCTGATTTAAAGTGTTTATCTAATGAGTTCAATATCTGGGCTTCTTCATGAACATTTTCTCTTGACTGCTTCTTTTCCTGTGTATGGACCATACTTTCTTATCTCTTCCCATATCTCATAACTTTTGTTTAAAAGTAGACATTTTAAATAATATGATATGGCATGCAGTGATGCTCAACATAAAGAATCATCAGAGGAATGCAAATCAAAACTACAATGAGATATCACCTCACAGCTGTCAGAATGGGTAAAATGAAAAACACAAGAAACTACATGTATTGGCAAAGATGTGGGGGGAAAGGAGCATTCATGCACTGTTGGTGGGAATGCAAACTGGTGCAACCACAGTGGAAAACAGTATAGAGGTTCCTCAAAAAAATAAAAGTAAAATTACCTTATGATCTAGTAATTTCATTATTAGATATTTACCCAAAGAATACAAAAACACAGGGGTACGTGGGTGGCTCGGTCATTAAGCATCTACTTTCAGCTCAGGTCATGATCCTGGAGGCCAGGGATCGAGCCCCACATCAAGCCCTGCATCGGGCTCCCTGCTTGGCGGGAGCCTGCCTCTTCTTCTCCCACTCCCCCTGCTTCTATTCCCTCTCTCACTGTCAGGTGAATGAATAAAATCTTAAAAAAAAAAAAGAACACAAAACACTAATTCAAAAAGATATATGCACCCCATATTTATTACAGCATTACTTACAATAGCCAAATTATGGAAACAACCCAAGTGTTCATCAGTAGATTAAAAAATAAGGAAGATGTGATATTGTAAGATAGATAGATGATAGATAGATATGATGGAATATTACTTAGCTATAAAAAAGAATGAAATCTTGCCATTTGCAACAACATGGCTGCAACTACAGAGTATAGTGCTAAGTGAATAAGTCAGCCAGAGAAAGACACATATCATATGATTTCACTAATATGTGGAATTGAAGAAACAAAAGAACAAAGGAAGGAGCACCTGAGTGGCTCAGTCGGGGTGCCTGGGTAGCTCAGTCATTAAGTGTCTGCCTTTGGCTCAAATCATGATCCTAGGGTCCGGGGATCAAGCCCCACATCGGGCTCCCTGCTTGGTGGGAAGCCTACTTCTCCCTCTCCCACTTACCCTGCTTGTGTTCCCTCTCTCACTGTGTCTTTCTCAGTAAAATAAATTTAATCTTAAAAAAAAAAGAAAAGAAAAGAAAAAAAGAAAAAGAGACAAGCCAAAAAAAGAGATCCTTAGCTATGGAGAACAAGCTAATGGTTACCACCAGAAGATTGGGGGGATGGATGAAGTAGGTGAAGGAGATTAAGAATACACTTAACATGATGACCACTGAGTGATGTTTATAATTATTGAATCACTATATTGTACACCTGAAACTAATATAAAACTGTGCATTAACTATACTAGAATTAAAAAATAAACATTTAAGGGACACCTGGGTGGCTCAGGTCATGATCCCGGAGACCCAGGACCGAGCCCCACTTTGGGCTCCCTGCTCGGTGGGAAGCCTGCTTCTCCCTCTCTCACTCCCCCTGCTTGTGTCCCCTCTCTAGCTGTGTTTCTCTCTGTCAAATAAATAAATAAAATCTTTTTAAAAAATTAAAAAAACATTTAAAAAATAGTAATATAATGTGGCCATTCTGGAAACCATACTCTCTTCTTTCCATAGTTATTGTTGTGGTAGTTGTCACTGCTGTTGCTGTGTTTTTTTGTTTTTGTCTTCTGTGTATTTATTTAATGAGTAGGTAGAATACAGTTACTCCCCAAAATGTTCACATCCTACTCCTAGAACTTGTGAATATGTTAAATTACATGTCAAAGAGGAATTAAGTATACAGAATGAATTATGATTGTTAATTAACTGACCTCAAAATAGGGTCATTACCCAGGATTATCCAGGTAGACCCAATGTAATGAGAAGGACATTAAAAGTGGAAGAAGGAGGCAGGGCTTCAGAGTGATAGGATGTGAGATCTTATGAGTCCTCCACACATCTCCATTGCTGGTTTGGAAGATGGAATAAGGAAGGCCACAGCTAAGGAATATAAGTGACCTCTGTAAGTTGGAAAAGGCAAGGAAATAGATTCTCCTCTGAAGCCTACAGAAAGGAACTGAGCCTTTCCGAGACATTTATTTTAAGCCAGTGAGTCTGTGTTGGACTTCTTACCCATAGAACTTTAAGATAATAGATGTATACTGTTTAAACTGTCAAGTTTGAGGAAATTTGTTGTGAAAGTAAGAGGAAACTAATACCGTGAGTTTTCTGAACAATTTTTGTGGAGTATATTTTTACAGATTTTAACATGCCCTTGGGGAAAAGGCTGTTTGCACTAAGCAAACTCTGAATCTGATTAAATAAAGAGAAGTTCTTTGAGCGTGGATTTCCAGGGAAGGGCCAGACAGCTCAAACAGTGACAGTTTTCTAGGAATGATGCTCTTAGGTAGCTCCACACCCATTCTGCTTCTTTCAGTATTTGCTAGGCTGCTTTCTTCATTGTGGTTGCTAGGCTGTTTTCAAGTTCACTGCTGATCTGTGGAGAGTGGTAGGAATAGAGGGAGATAAAATGCCATAAAACTCACTGTTCTTAATGGGACTTAACCGTTTTTCTTGAATAAACACTTCTTGGCTTGTTGCAAGTCTTTGGTTAATTTCCAGAGTGCTGAAAAAGTTGATTTTCACAAATTTTCCAGTGTTCTAGTTTCTTTTACAGAAGAGTGGATTTTTGGAGTTCTTACTCTGCCATTCTTGCTGACGTCTAATCTTTTTCTCTTTAAGTTCTCTAGGGGAGTGAAAAGTAGCCAACCCACTCCACAGCTTTTGCATTTCTTATTCTTACCATAATGTTTTATTGCAGCAGTTCTGTAGTCTGTCAAAATCTTTGTGATCACTTCAGTCCAGAAGGCTTCAAGTGAGTATTTAAATAACTGTTTAGAAGGAATGTGCCGTGGACTAATTATTTTTCCTTTTCAGTAGGAAAAGTCAGATAGCCATATTTAAAGGTCTTTTGTTTTTAAATACCATATCATTCATTCATCTGAATTCACTACATCAAACAAACATTCTAGGCATTTCAAGCAGGAAGAGTTAACATACTGAATTAAATGGATACAGATGAAAAGGAAGATTGGGTTCTAGGCTTTGTCTTCAGGGGCAACCTCCAGAAATACAGAGATCTGACCCCCAAAGACATTCACTCTGAGGACAAATTTTATTTTAAACTTATTGAAAACCATCTTTGAGTTTCATTGCCTTTTGTTGTTGTTTTTGCTTGTTTTTTTTTCTTTAGTATTTCTTCTGCTTTTTATTATTTCTTTATCCCTAACTTCTTTTGGTTTATTTTATTAGTCTTTCTCTGGATTCTGAGTTGAGTGCTTGGAACATTTGTTCCCACTGTTTCTTAGTTTTTAATATATTAATTAGGGCTCTAGTATATCCTTCGAGTACTGTACAGCTAGGTGACATACTGTATCTTCTTTATACTTTTGTCTTGATTTTCTACTTAATGATGTTTTCCCCTTGTAAAGAGCTTTTCTTGGTTTGTTTTTGATTTTTACTCATTTTCATAGTTCTAGTAAATTGTGGTTATAATTGATTTCTTGGTATTTTTGTGGCCTAATATACAGTTTTGAAAATATTCTATTAGCATTTGAAAAAACTTTGTATCCCTTGTTAACTATAAGTGTTTATAGACACAAATGTGCACACCCAGTCTGGATGAGTAATTTTATTTTTCAGATTCTTTAAAACTTAATTTTTGTTTCACTATAATCAATTCTTGAGAAAGGTGCACTAAAATATATTACTTTTAGATTTTTTAAAGTTTTCCTGTTTAACAATTTTGCTTTGTTATTCAGTGCATAAAGCATTGCCATTATAATGGATTCTTCATGAATCGTGACCTTTTAAGCAATAGAAAGCACATTGCTTTGTCATGTTTAATGCTTTTTGCTTAGTATACCAGTTTGTCAGAAATAGATGTCACCCTGTTGTTCTGGCATATCTTTGCCCAACTCAGGACTTTTGTGAGTTTTTATTTATGCTCTTTATCTGCTTGGACTTTTTTTATTAAAGAAAATGTGTTGGGGGCACCTGAGTGGCTCAGTTGGTTAAGCATCTGCCTTCAGCTCAGGTCATGATCTCATGATCTCGTCCTAGGATCGAACCCCACATTGGACTCCCTGCTCAGTGGGGAGCCTGTTTCTTCCTCTGCCTCTGTCTCCAGGCTTGTGTTCTCATTCTCACACTCTCTATCTCAAAATAAATAAAATATTAAAAAAAATAATAGTGTTGGGGGGCTTGGGTGGCTTAGTCAGTTAAGCATCTGAGTCTTGATTTCAGTTTGGGTCATGGTCTCTGGGTCAAGGGATAGAGCCCCACATGAGGGTTTTGTTTAGCAGGGAGTCTGCTTCAGATTCTCTCTCTCTCTCCCTCTGCCCCCCCCCCCAACTCTCTCTCTCTCAAATAAATAATTCTTTAAAAATAAAAAGTTAAAAAATAAAATAGTGTTAACGCACAAATGCGTTAACTCTTTATTGAATAAACAACTAAGCTCATTCACATTTATGCTCTTGATTTATATAGTTGATTTTATTTCTTCTCATTTAGTTCTTCTTTCTCCTTTCCTCTTTTGTTTTTACTAGATTAATGAATAGATGGATTGCTTCATTGTACGTGGAATGGAATTGAAGGGTTCCAGAATATTAAATAATAAGTTAAATTTAGCAAATCCTTAAAATGTAGTTTTTCTATAAACTTCGGATACTAAGGTATCTCTCCAGCATCTTCTCACAGGAAGATAAGACCAGTTTACTTGTGAGTTTTCATCCTGGCATCCTTCTATAATCCCTGAGATAGTGTTAGATACATAGCACATTGCTATTCTATGTTGTTATTCCTTTTATTCCTATATACCTCTCAGACTTTCCACATTCCTCCTTTATTATATGCACATTAAATAATAGTGTAGCATTATCTGTGATATTTAAAATTAAAAATGTAGTTTTCTATTTTGTTTTACTGACAATTTAATTATAACTTTTATATCAAAGGAAAAAAACTGCTAGTAAACAAAAAAAATTCTAATTTTCCTGAAATGGTTTAAGATAGGTACTACCTGAAGATAAAGTCAAATAGTTTGAGAAATATTGATTTCCTTATTACTGGAAGAGTTCAAATGGGATAGCTTACTTTTTGTTAAAAGCAATTCATCATGCGTCTAATCAGAATAATTGGAATAAAAAATAGTACTTTAACTTTCTTTACTACCCTGCTAATCTATAATTCTGAGAATTTTCCTACTGGGGACAAAAGAACGAATGATACTAAAAACTTATTAAGATCGTTTTTAAGATAAATTTATATGTATGTATTCTATTTTTTAAAAGATTATATCTATATGTGTGTGTGAGAGAGAGAGAATAAGCAGCAGGGAAGGGCAGAAGGAGAGACAGAGAGGGAGAGAGAGAGAAGCGGACCCCCTGCTGAACAAGAAGCCTGATGCAGGGCTCAATCTTAGGACCCGGAGATCATGATCTGAGCCAAAGGCAGATGCCCAACAGACTAAGCCACCCAGGCGTACCGCCCCGCCCCCCCTGTCCCCGCCCAGATCTTTTTTTATCATCTTCTTCAGTTCTACTTAATAGAATACATTTGTTCCAAGTATATCAGGGTATATACATGAAAGACAGAAAGGAATGATAATTTCCACTGAGCAAATAGTTTCCATTTAAATATCCTACGTATGTAAATTATGTCTGGGCTTCTTGTAGAACCACCTAGTCTGGAAGATGCTGGGAAGATGCTGAATGAGACCGTGGTGGTGAACAATCCCATTCAGCTGGAGTGTAAGGCAGCTGGAAATCCCTTACCCGGTAGGTTTACTTGTGGACTCCCTAACTTATTGACATTTTAAGATTTCTGGGAAGAGCTAAATCTTTTATGAACACAATATAGTAATTACTAAAACAGGAAAGATTATAGAATACATTCCAAGGATAAAGCAATGACATGAAGGATATAATTAGGTGGATGATATCTTTGAATTTTCATTGCTTCTAACTGCATGAAATAATTTACTCATTTAAGCAAGGTAGAAATATATGAATAACTAATTGTTTTATTATCCTTACTATGGCCACAAACCCACAATGATAGTTTTTTATACATTTATGCTGAAAAAACATTTTTTTCTCTAGTTCATATTGATTGTCTTTCTAAGTCAGTCATTTAATGAGAATATTATTTTTGTGTTGATTCTCATCACGGGTAAGTTATTATTATGAATCAATAACAATATTTTTTTAGGCTAATACTGTGTACAGTCTTTGGTTTTATCAAATGCATAGACAAAATTTTTATAAATGAGAGGAATATATACAACAAAAAAATAGAATTGGTTAAAAGTTTGCTAACAAACAATATTGATACATTAGAGATCATATAAAGAATATTTGCTTTATAATTTCATTTTCAGGGATTTATATTAGCTCGGCTATTCATGTTTTTCTTAGGGTTACCTCCTCCTCAAAACCAATCCTAAAGAGGTATTTAAACTGACTATACTTGAATGATAGCATAAGAATAAAGCAATTCTTTTTTTCTTTACATACACAAACTCTAAATGTTTATTATTGTGGTTAATAATAGTAAGAGAAGCACTCTATTATTACTAATAAAATCTAAGAATAAACTTTTGTGGCAAGAAAGCTTATAATTTTTATGTTGACCTAAACTTATTTGTATTTCTTCCCTAATATTTCCTCTTTTTTAATTTAATTTTTTATTATGTTATGTTAGTCACCATACGGTACTTCATTAGTTTTTGATAGAGTGTTTCATGATTCGTTGTTTGCCTAGAATACCCAGTGCTCATTGCAATACATGCCGTCCTTAATACCCATCACTGTGCTAACCCATCCCCTCAGCCCCCTCCCCTCTGAAACCCTCAGTTTGTTTCCTGTAGTCCATAGTCTCTCATGGTTCCTCTCCCTCTCTGATTACCCTCCCTTCATTTTTTCCTTCCTTCTCCTAATGTCCTCAGTGCTATTCCTTATGTTCCACAAATAAGTGAAACCATATAATTGTCTTTCTCTGCTTGACTAAAGCAATTATTTTTATTTTAGTTAGCCTCCAGTTTGGTGGTATCGAGCTTTAAAAGAAAAAGTGTAAATAGATGGACTTTTTCTTCTTCCCCTTGCAGCTATGACATGGTACAAAGATAATCGTCCGCTCTCAGGCTCCACTGGGGTGACTTTCTTGAACAGAGGACAGATCATTGATATCGAAAGTGCCCAGATAACCGATGCTGGCATATATAAATGTGTGGCCATCAACTCAGCTGGAGCGACAGAATTATTTTATAGTCTTCAGGTCCATGGTTAGTGGTACTTCTTGATGCATCCTGGGTAAAAATGCATTCAAAATGATTAAAGCCTTCTATAATATCTTGGTGTGACTATTTAACATAGTGTGTTTTGTCGTCTTTATTTAAAGGTGCAGTGTTCCAAAATTGATGACTTTTTATTTCCTGATTCCTATCAAAACGCTGTAGTTTCCCATGCTGTTGAACTTCATTTTGCTTTAGATGAACTGTTGAAATAGTCATCGACAATCTTATTAGCTAATGACAATAAACCTGTTTGAAAATATTGTCTATCAAAATCATAGGTTTTCATCAAAGAAATATTTTAAGTTATTAGCTCTGATAATGCTTTCAAGACAACTTAGTCATCTTGGATACAGTGGAGAAAGAGAAACACACCTGGAAATCAAGAAATAAGAATACACTCTGGCATTAAAAGCTGGATTTCCTAAGCAAAGTAGCAAAACCTCCTGCTCCTCATCTGTAAAATGAAGATATTGGTAATTGGATAGCTGTGATTAGAATCTCAAATAAATGATGGGAAAGAACTCACCAAAACAAAACAAAACCACAAAAACCACATGCGGAAACAGAACTGTAGACATTATATATACTTTTCATTATTTTTAGGTGAAATATTCTGTGATGTTACTATATCTTACTTTTATTTACTTTTTATTTCTTTGCAGTGCCCCCATCAATTTCTGGCAGCAATAACGTGGTGGCAGTGGTGGTTAATAACCCAGTGAGGTTAGAATGTGAAGCCAGAGGAATACCTGCCCCAAGTCTCACCTGGCTGAAGGACGGAAGCCCTGTCTCTAGTTTCACTAATGGGTTACAGGTACCCTCTGTCATGTCTTAAGGGCAATCTACCACCAGGTAAAGCTGTTAACAAGACTTGGAGAATAAGAATTGACAAAGGTTATCCAAAAACATACACATTTACATCCATAATTACCATAGCCACACAACTGGGATTTCTAAACAATTCTTTAAAAGCTCAGTACAGGGGCGCCTGGGTGGCTCAGTCGTTAAGCATCTGCCTTTGGCTCAGGTCATGATCCTGGAGTCCCAGGCTTGAGCCCTGCATCGGGCTCCCTGCTCAGCGGGAAGCCTGCTTCTCTCTCTCTCTCACCCACTGCTTGTGTTCCCTCTCTCGCTGTGTTTCTGCCTGTCAAATAAATAAAATCTTTAAAAAGAAAAAAAAAGCTTAGTACATCCAAGAATTCTTTTATTTCATAGGTAGGTGCTATATTTTGACCATTTGTTTTACTTTCTACCTACCTTCCTGTCCCCATTCCCTGTCACCAAAACAAAAGATACCTTACATAAAGAAGTATTCATCAACAATAAAAATGGGAATTTCCTCCTAAAATTTATATTAAAATGTTTGGAAACATTCTTGAATTAGAGAATCATATAGGGTATATTTAATTTTACAAAAACATCAAGTAATGAAGTAAGAAAATTTAGAAAGGCAACATTGTAGAAATGAAATTTGAATCTGAGAAAGCTGTTTAAAAAAGCAGCTTCACATTGACTCAAAATTAAAATTATAGAAGCACACATATCTCATTTAAAGTGTACTTTAATTTTATTTTGCCTAATAGAGAACTTAGTTTTCCTGCCATTCTACTTTGCTTTTCCCAAAAATCCACTGCTTGCAGAATTTTGGACCATAGAAGATCCCAGGGTTAATGTCAGTGTTTTAGACCAATAAGATAAAAGAGCCATGAATGTCACTAGTTAATTTAATTGGCTGCTACTTTGCTATTAATTATTACTTATTTATCCTGCCCAAGAAAATTAGAAGGAAGATCAGCAGCTCTTATTCTCACTTCTCATCTTTCTCCCCTAGTGGCTTTTCTCTGTCTGCAGTAAGAATGGATGAGATTGGACCTTCACTTGATTTTGTATATAGGGACTTGTTTTCAGTTATTATTACCAAGTTTGGTTCTAGCTTTTCACAGTCTTCTTTCAAAGGGAGGATAAGAAGCAGATTATATGAAGCTTGCCTTTAAAATATCCAAGTGGAAAAATTAAATGTCCAAGTGGAAATCTTTCTGGAGGCAAATGTCAATTGATTAACCTCAGAAAATAGGAAAGAAAAAACAAACTGTTTATGCATACATTTCTCAGAGGGGCACGTTGGCTATTTATCTTTCTTATCATTGGAAGGTTTTGTCTGGAGGCCGCATCCTTGCCCTGACCAGCGCTCGAATCAGTGATACTGGGAGGTACACCTGCGTGGCAGTGAATGCTGCGGGGGAGAAACAAAGGGACATTGACCTCAGAGTATATGGTGAAATATTTTAATAATTATTTCTGTTCTGATATAGATATGTTTAATTCCTAAAATCACTGAAGAAGTTAAAGAAGTTGTTGACAATAAAGAAACCTGAACAATAGAAACGATTTTACAGTATCAATCCACATCAAATTTTACTTTACTACTTTATATTTGAATTTGTCTGATTTTCCTTTCTTAAAGTTCTGAGAAATTAAAATATTAGGTGTTGGTTTCATAGAATACTCTAAAGAACATGACTATAGAGAGCTGCTTAGCAATTTGGAAGATATAATCTTTCCACTAAAGGGAGCATCTGTTCAGGTAGCTCTCTTGATCTGTTCTACTCAGAGCCTTGATTTTATTACTTTTATATCCATATTCAGTATATTTTGTAGTCAATACTATGTCTATGACTTAAAGGCTATTTAAGAAGCAAAAGTTCAGCGTAAGTTTAGAAAAAATTCAAGTTTTTTTTTCCTACCGATGATGCAGCTATAAGGTACAAGAGGAAATATCTAATTCTATCAAAGAAGTCCTCCTGAACCAGGTTCAGTCCTATTGACCTCCATTCATAGGATGTGTTTTTATCTCATATTTTAGTTTACCTTTGCATTTGGAGCTCTTTTAGGCTTTTTTTCAGTGTCTTACTTGCATTATATTACTTGGTCATGGAATAATGGAATTGTTTCTCTGTGGCCCCGCAAAGAGTATCTGGGCTTTTTCTATTTCAATTCCAGTATAATTAGCATACAGTGCTATATTAGTTTCAGGTGTACAGTCCTCTCTACGACCCACCTCACTTCCAAGTAGTTCACTCCTATTGAAAATATATCTTTTTTTTTTTTTTTAACATCCAGACCAGATGGGTTGACTCCTCTTTATAAGATTGCCAGAAGTAAATGTAACAATCACAAGTAACTTTAAATCATAGTTTTTTAATTTAAAAAAAAAAAAAACTTGTTACAACATGGCTAACTTACATGTCTAATGGATCTCCAAAGTCCCAACTGGCATTAGTAAACTGCTAAAGGGCTCTCTATGTTCACTCTTTTCTATTGCTTCTGCACTTGACATGGATGGGTCCACATCCCGTCTCCAGCTTTGCTGGTGCTCTGTGTCAGAGATTTCAGATGGGACTAAAATGCCCAACCCCAGGAAATCTACTCCTTCCCTTAAATCTAATTGGGTCATCTTTATGGTTTATGGAGAATTGGAATGCTGACAATATGAAATATCCTTAGAGAATGATTCATCAATCTAGGTCGGTGATATAAAAGCTCCTTCAATAATTAGCAAGCAGAAGGGTGACATGGGTATTCACTGGGTTTTAGTCAGAACTGAAAATCTGGGATTGGTTCCTTCTGTTTCTACACGGGTTATTTTCAAAAGTATACCAGAGAGACGATAGAGCGTTGGTATCTTTTCAAGGAGTCATAAAAATGTCACTATTTTTTATCATTTGCCAAGGCATTTCCATACCACCTTTTTGGTCTGAAAACTGGGATCTTTACTCTGTTAAAAACAGTCAGATGGTTAACATTTATATATGCTTAGCAATTGAAATATAGATGCCCATCAAGCAATTAAAGACCTGTAAAATTTCCGACTCTTAATCCAAAATTAGTTTCCAATCTGTGCTCCCCATTATTCCCATATATTATATTCCTATATTTGTAGTAGTAACCTTGACAATCTCATGTCTCATTGGACCCTAATGAGTATTCATCTCCAGGGGCCAGTCTCCATTAGATTTACATCGCAGAGCATGGGGTGGTAAGAGGAGTAGAGAGTGGATAAAATGGCTTTTCCTGCAATTGCAAGAGTAGTTTATTAAAATTTTTCCTTCCTGGTATAAATTCATGGTATGTTTTACCATATTATGAGGTGCTAAAGCAAGAGAATTGGCTTTTTAAATGATTGAGATTCCTGTGCCTTTACTTAAACCCAAGCTCAGAGAACTTTGTTAGAGATCACAAATGCTATAGCATCTCCAGTGTAAACCTACGGCAGTGTTGATGTTGATCATTAAATTTAACAAGTTTAATGTGTAGGATGAGAAACAGACATGATATCTTAGAAAATATAACTACAAAGCTAAGTAAGGATAACATCTAAGGAAGACAAAATCTAAAGGGTAGAGGTTTGTTCTCAGACTAAACAAAAAGTTGGAAATGAAAGGACAGAAAACATAGATGCATTTCAGTAATATATATCCTCGGCTATAATTAGATTTGCTTTATGTTCCTTTAGAAACAAATACTCTTGTTTTTCCATTTTCTCTAGCAATTTGAAAAAAAGTCTGGTTTCTTTTTTGAACTTGTTTCAACTCATTTAGCCATAAAAGAAAATAATTGGAGAAAAAATATTTGGAAATAAATTCGCATTCTTCTTTCTTGAATTATTTCTGATTTTTACTTCTACAAGTAGTCATGAAGAATTCATGCTCTTTTGCAAAGTCTATAAAATACTGTAAGGCAAGCCTATTTTTATGCAGTTATGGTACTTTTTTGACCACTGAGACCAGACTCTACTTGAAATTACTTTCAAGCTGTTAAATGTAAGGCTTTCTGTGCTAAGACTGGTGAAAGTATCTGTTTTCATGATATCTTAGAAAATAACATTAGTTGTGCTGATTTTGCTAATATAGCAGTTTTAATCTCAGACAGACTGGTTGTATATCTTTTACTTAATGTGTCACATATTAAAAACAATCCCACTGTTTTCTTTTCCCCATAAGCTTATCGAGAGCCAGAGGTCTGTGTGCTGTTAAACTGAGCCGAAGGGGCATCAGGGATCTCTGCACAAATACTCCATTAGTCTATTCCAGCTATTGTGCATGGCATGTCTTTGTGTCATGGGATCATTTCCAGTGGATTGAGCATGGTGCTGTATCCAGAAACAGTACAAGAAAGTGGCCTTTAGTTTATATGTTTTTCCCTCTGTAGGAGATATGGTAGCGGAGAAATGTCCTGGTTAGAGAACTGCAGTGTTACTCATCAAAATCTATTGCATTCATGGTCATTTTACTACATGCTGCAGGATCTAGCCTGAAGCAATGGCTAATGAGCTCTAGTAACAATCCTTACCACAAAAATCTTATTTTTATCAACACATTTGGAAAGTCCCTTAGGATTCATTTCAGTGCAGCTTAACCTTTCTTATCAAAAGAAAAAAATACTACGAACATGGTACATTTCCTACAATCCTGACTCATTATGGGATTTAGTGAGAAATGGCCAAGGAAATTCCTTTGTGTTTTTTCAGAATGACCCTTTTATAATGGGCCTGATTTCATCGTTAGTTTGTGTTTTTTGAATTATTATAAATACAGTCCTGAAAGTGTCCTTGAGAGGTTATGGAGCCCACCCTCTCATTCTTGGCAGGACTGTACCTAAACCATCTGAGACAAATGATTGTTTACTCTATATTTTCATACACCCAAGGGAAGGAGATTCCTTAGACTCCTCCAAAAACACATTTCAACATCTGACAAGCTTGATAGCCAGGGGATTCTAATTTTAATCTCATTAAAGTTTCAACTCATTTCCTCTTTTTGTGTAATTGTATGTTGTACAGCTGGTCACTGCTTTCATTTTGTTCTTTATTGTGTCATTTATCCCACATGGTCTTTATTCCATAGAAAGCTGACAAGGCATCGTGGAAAACCAAAAGAGCTTTAAACTGCAAATCAGAAGACTCCTAGCTTTGCCACAAATTAGTCACGTTATTTGAAATCAGTTATTGTCTGTCACCTGCTTCATTTTTTACACACTGAGGTGGGACCGGGTGGTCTCTTTCAACTCTTTTTTTTTTTTTAATTTTACTTCCATGTTAATAAAAATATTTTCTTTTGCAAAAAATATTGAAAAAGTCAAAAGTATATATGCTTTTAATTATTGTTATTTCCAAAATGCTTCAGGAGTAATTTATTACTTTGGAAATATTAAGCAGTAACATCTAGTTCAAAAGGTTTCTGAAATAGGCACTTGGCGAGAACGTCCAGTTCTAAAACTTCTTAAAGTGAAAAGTATTTCTATTCAATAGGAACATTTTAATCAGGGATTTCTTAATATTTGATTCTGAACCAAATGATGCAAAGAGGGTATGTTAGAATTATTGTGATCCTACATCTTAAAAGAACTAATAAAGTTATTTGGTAGATAACTTAAAGATAAACAGTGAGTGGGCCTGTCTTATCCTGAGGGAAAACCCTTCTTTCATTTAGTTCCACCGAATATTATGGGAGAAGAGCAGAACATCTCTGTCCTCATTAGCCAGCCTGTGGAGTTACTGTGTCAGAGTGACGCTATTCCCCCACCTACTTTGACTTGGTTAAAGGATGGCCGCCCCTTGCTGAAGAAACTAGGCCTCAGTATCTCTGAAAATGGAAGTGTGTTAAAGGTAAGGCTAGAGATTCATTTACTTCTTATATTATTCCTAAGCTTGTGGCTTTGATTTTAAATTTGCCTGTCTGCAAATCTACTAATTTCATCTTGTAAAATTCTGGGTACCCTTTTATTAATGAGGCTCGTAATATTTTAAAATTTTATTCTTTGTAAGATTTAGATATTTGTCTATCCATATTTGTAGCCAGAAACCATCCAAAAATGCTTCTGAGAAAATATTATAGAATTGTTCTAATGAGTGCTTCATTTTTAGTCATTGAACAACTCAGTAAGTAGACATCCATTCTGAGTGCTCTGAGTACAATGTGAAAAACAGACACATCTCCTACCCTTAGTTTCCTCCGATTGTGCATAAATATATGAAAGTTAATAGTTCCGTTGAAAATGCAGTAAGTACTATAAGTGTGAGTTACTGTTTGGATCATACAGGTGTAATCCATTCTAGGAGGATAGTGAAAGGTGAGGCTGTAGTTGCCTAGAAATCATGGAAGGCTACTTGACTTCTTAGTGTAGATGAGGAAAAAAGACCTGATAACAGAAAGCAAGTAAGCTAATGTGGCTGAAACAGAGTTTAACAAAGTGAATACTTAGAAATAATATTGACAAGGTTAATTTGAGTGAAATAAGAGGTAACATTGACCGGTTTAAGGAATTGGGATACAGGGGACACCTGGATGGCTCAGTAGGATAAGCACCTGCCTTCAGCTCAGGTCATGATCTCAGGGTCCTGGGATCAAGGTTGGGTTCCCTGCTTAGCAGTGAGTCTGCTTCTGTTTCCCCCTGCTCTTGTGCTCTTGCTTGCTCTCTCTCTCTTCCCTCCCTCTCAAATAAATAAGTAATCTTAAAAATCTTAAAAAAAATCTTAAAAAAAAAAAACAACAAAGGAATTAGTATTCACGAAGCCAATAAGCCATTGGAATGTTGATAAAGTCCTCACAATACCCAACTGAGAAATTGGAAGAATGGCTAAGTAATCTTCCCACAGTTACTAAGTGTCATAAATGAGATTTGAATATGCGGAGTATAGCTTTAATACTGATGCTAGTAACCACTATAACACATAGCCTCTTGGTAAAAGATTATTACTGGCAAACAAAGGGAGTCTTGAGAAATGGATGATGGTATCATCACGTAGGAAGCTGAGAAGTTTATATAAGGAGAGCAGAAGCATGGGAGAGAACAGGAGGGAGTATGAGGTGTGTTGGAGGCAACCAAGTAGAGACTTTAGGAATTAGGATCTGTAATAGAGGAGTTGGGTCAAGAAGGAAGGGCTGGAATAACTGATGGAGGAAAGTAGGATAAGTCAATTGAGCTATCTACAGGGGAAAAAGCAAAAACCACTGGCCATGCTCAGAGGCAGACCCAGAGCTCTAGAAATCAACTGGTAGTCTCAAACCCCAGTTCTGACCAAATGACAGAGGGAGACAATTGTATGAACACAAGTATCGGGAGGGGAAGGCCATGTGTGATTAGATATGTCTTAGCAAATTTCAGAGTATAGAAACTGATTTCTTTAGAGCACAGATCACAATAGGTTTAGGCAACCAGAAGAAAGATGAGAGTGAAGAAATTCTGGGATCTATTGAATCTCTATCACAGAAGCTGGCCAGGCACCCTGACGTGTGCAGGTCCCATTGAGGGGTGTACAGGAAGGACCTCATGGAAATAAAAACTTGTAATGAACTCAAACAGAGCTGATCAGTTAAAACTATCATACCTGTGCATTTCCCAAAACAATTCGTGCACATATTCAAGCAGGTAAAGTAATAAATTCTTACTGTTTCATTTTGCCTCAAAACCACCAGGCAATCAATATATCTTTTTTTATTAAGTTTTTATTTTAATTCCAATGCAGTTAACAATAGTGTTATATTAGTTTCAGGTGTACAATATAGTGATAATAGTGATTCATTACTTACAAGGCTCAGTGCTGATCACAAGTGCCCTCCTTAATCCCCTTCACCTATTTCACCCCTCCCTCCACCCCACCTCCCCTCTGGTAACCTAGTTTGTTCTCTATACTAAAGAGCCTGTTTCTTGATTTGTTTCTCTTTCTCTTTTTTTCCCTTTATTCATTTGTTTTGTTTCTTAAATTTCACATATAAATGAACTCTTTTGGTATTTGTCTTGCTCTGATGGACTTATTTAATGTTATACTCTCTAGCTACATCCATGTTGTTGCACATGGCCAGATTTCATCTTTGTTTATGGCTGAGCAATATTCCTTTCATACATACACACACACACGTACACACATATATATGATCATATATATATAATTATATGATCACATATGTGACATTATAAATTACAATTGTATAATTATGCAGTTATATATAATTATAATATATACCATATATACAAAAATATATAATTATAATATATACAAATATATTATACAATTGTATAATTATTTTATAAATATATATAATATATATAGCATCTTCTTTATCCATTCATCTATCAGTGGGCCCTTGGGCTGCTTCCATAATATGGCTATTATTAGTAATGCTGCAGTAAACATAGTTGTGCATGTGTCCCTTTGAATTAGTGTTTTTTATTTTTGTGGTAGGTATCCAGTATTTTGATGGCTGGGTCATAAGATAGTTCTATTTTTAACTCTCTGAGGAAACTCCATAATGTTTTTCAGAATGGCTGCTCCAGCTTGCATTCCCACCAACAATGGAAGAGTTCTGCCTTTTCTCACATTCTTGCCAACACTTGTTCTTTGTGTTTTTGATTTTAGCCATTCTGACAGCTATGAAGTGATAACTCACTGTAGTTTTGATTTGTATTTCCTGTGATGAATAATATTAAACATCTTTGGTCATCTGGATGTCTTCTTTGGAGAAATGTCTGTTCATGTCTTCTGCCCATTTTTTAATTGGATCATTTGTTTCTTGGAGCATTGAGTTGTATCAGTTCTTTATATATTTTGATACTGACCCTTAATGTATATGTCATTTTCAAATATATATTCCCATTTCTAGGTTACCTTTTAGTTTTATTTGTTTATTATTTTCTTGTTGTGCAGAGCCTTTTATCTTGATATAGGCTCAATTGATTTTATTTCCCTTGCCTCAGAAGACATATCTAGAAAAATATTGTTATGGCTAAGACCTATCAAAAAGAAAAGAGAAAGGTCCCAAGTAAATAAAATCACAAACAAAAGAGGAGAAAACACAAGCAACACCACAGAAATACAAATAATCATAAGAGAATATTATGAAAAATTATATGCAAACAAACTGGGCAATCTAGAAGAAATGGGCAAATTCCTAGAAATATGCAAAGAGCAAAACTGGAACAGAATTAAATGGAAAATTTGAACAGACCCATAACCAGCAAAGAAAATTGACTCAGTATTCAAAAATCTCCCAACAAACAGAAGTCCAGGGCCAGATGGCTTCCAGGGGAGTTCTACCAGACATTTAAAGAAGAGTTAATACCTATCCTTTTCAAATTGTTCCAAAAAGTAGAAATGGAAGGAAAACTTCCAAACTACTTCAGTGAGACCAGCATTACTCTGATTCCCAAACCAGACAAAAATCCTACTAAAAAGGAGAATTACATGCTGGACATGTCTCCAAAGGCAAGGGAAACAAAGGCAAAAATGAACTACTGGGATTTCATCAAGATAAAAAAGCTTTTGCACAGCAAAGAAAACAGTCAACAAAACCAAGGACAACTGACAGAATGGGAGAAGATAATTACAAGTGACGAATCTAATAAAGAATTAGTATCCAAAATATGTTAAGAATTTATCAAACTCGGGGCACCTGGGTGGCTCAGTCATTAAGCATCTGCCTTTGGCTCAGGTCATTATTCCGGAGTCCTGGGATTGAGCCCTACATTGGGCTCCCTGCTCGGCAGGGAATCTGCTTCTCCCCCTCTCACTTCCCCTGCTTGTGTTCCCTCTCTAGCTCTATTTCTGTCAGTCAAATAAATAAATAAATCTTAAAAAGCCCTGCATCTCCCTTTCCTACTCCCTCTGCTGGTGTTCCCTCTCTAGTTGTGTTTCTCTGTCAAATAAATAAAAAAATCTTTAAAAAAATATATCAAACTCAACACCCAAAGAACAAATAATCCAATCAAGAAATGGGCAAAAGACATGAACAGACATTTCTTCAAAGAACACATACAAATGGCCAACAGACATGAAAAAATACCCCATATCACTCGACATCAGAAAAGTAGCAATCAAAACCACAATGAGATACCACCTTACATCAGTAAGAATGCCTAAAATTAACAAGTCAGGAAACAACAGATGTTGGCAAGATATGGAGAAAGGGGAACCCTCCTACACTGTTAGTGGGAATGCAAGCTGGCAAAGCCACTCTGGAAAACAGTATGGAGGTTCCTCAGAAAGTTGAAAATGGAGCTACCCTATGACCCAGCAATTTCACTACTAGGTATTTACCCCAAAAATACAAATGTAGTGATCCCAAAGGGCACCTGCACCCCAGTGTTTATAACAGCAGTGTCCACAATAGCCAAACTATGGAAAGTGCCCAAACGTCCATCGACAGGTAAATGGATCAAGAAATGTGGTACACACACACACACACACACACAGAGGATATTACAGATCCATCAAAAAAGAAATCTTGCCATTTGCAATGACATCAATGGAGCTAAAGGGTATTATGCTAAGTGAAATAAGTCAGTCAGAGAAAGACAATTATATGATCTCACTGATATGTGGAATTTTAAATAACAAGGCAGAGGATCATAGAGGAAGAGAAAAAAAAAATGAAACAAGACAGAACCTGAGAGGGAGACAAACCATAAGAGACTCTTAATCATAGGAAACAAACTGAGGGTTGCTGTAGTGGGAGGTGGAAGGATGTTGTACTTGGGCAATGGACACTGGGAGAGTGTATGTTTTAATGAGCACTGGGTATTTTATAAGACTGATGGATCACAGACCTGTACCCATGAAACAAATAATACTTCATATGTTAAGTAATTGAATTTCTATTTTTAAAAAAAGAATTACAGGCCAATATTCTTGATGGACATAGATGCAAAAATTCTTGATAAAATACTAGCAAATCAAATTCAACAGTACATTAAATTCACCATGACCAAGTAGGATTCATTTTTGGGCTTCAGAGGTGGCTCAATATTCACAAATCAATCAATATAATATACTACATCAATAAAAAAAAGGATAAGATCCTGTCAATAGATGCAGAAAAAGCATTTGACAAAATATAGCATCCTTTTTGATTAAAAAACCCTCAACAGGGCGCCTAGGTGTCTCAGTTGGTTAAGCGACTGCCTTTGGCCCAGGTCATGATCCCGGAATCCTGGGATCGAGCCCCGCATTTGGCTCCATGCTCGGTGGGAAGCCTGCTTCTCCCTCTCTTACTCCCCTTGCTTGTATTCCCTCTCTAGTTGTGTTTCTCTCTGCCAAATAACTAAATAAAATCTTAAAAAAAAAAAAAAAGCTCAACAAAGTAGGGATAAACAAAACATACCTCAAAATCACAGAGGCCATATTCAAAAGACCCACAGCTAATATCATCCTCAATGTGGAAAATCTGAGAACCCATCCCCTAGTCAGGAACAAGACAAAGATGTCCACTCTTACCATTGCTACTTAACATAGTACTATAAGTCTAATATCAGCAATCAAAAACAACAGAAAAGAAATAAAAGGCATCCAAGTAGGTAAGGAAGAATTCGAACTTTCACTATTTCTAGATGACATGACACTCTATGTAGAAAACCCAAAGACTCCACCAAAAATTTCTAGAACTAATGCATGAATTCAACAAAGTTGCAAGATATAAAATCAATGTGCATAAATCTGTTGCATCTCTATAAAATGACAATGAAACAGCACAAAAAGAAATCAAGGAATCAGTCACATTTGCAGTTGCACCCAAAATCATTAGATACCTAAGAATAAACCTAACCAAAGAGGTAAAAGACCTGTACTCTGAAAAGTATAAAACACTTATGTAGGAAATTGAAGAGGACACAAAGAAAATGAAAAACATTCCATGCTCATGCATGGGAAGAACAAACAATGTTAAAATATCTCTGCTACTGAAAGGTGTCTACACATCTCATGCAATCCCTATCAAAATACAACCAGCATTTTTCAGAGAACTTGAATAAACAATCCTAAAATTTGTATGGAACCGTAAAGGACCCCAAATAGCCAAAGCATCCTGAAAAAGCAAAGCAAAGCTGGAGGCATCACAATTCTGGACTTCAAACTATATTACAAATTTGTAGTCACCAAGACAGTATGATACTGGCACAAAAACACACACATAGATCAATGGAACAGAGTAGAAAACCCAGAAATGGATCCAGAACTATATAATCAATGAATCTTCAACAAAACAGAACAGCATATCCAATGGAAAAAGGACAGTCTCTTCAACAAATGATGTTGGGGAACTGGACAGCAACACTCAGAAGAATGAAACTGGACCACTTTCTTAAATCATACAGAAAAGTAAGTTCAAAATGAATGAAAAACCTAAATGTGAGATAGGAAACCATCAAAATCCTTGAGGAGAACACAGGGAGAAACCTGTTTGACCTCAACCACAGCAACTTCTTCCTCTTCTTTTTTTTTTTTCTTTAAGATTAATATTTATTTGAGGTGGGGAGAGCAGCATAGGAAGACAGAGAAGGAGAGGATCCCAGACTCCCTACTGAGCAAAAAATCCATTCTGGGGCTTAATTCCATGACCCTGAGACTATGACGTGAGCCAAAACTCAGGGTCAGATGCTCAGGTGACCCAATAGCAACATCTTACTAGACAAGTCACTAGAGGCAGGGGAAACAAAAGCGAAAATGAACTACTGGGACTTCATCAAGATAAAAAGCTTCTGCACAGTGAGGGAAACCATCAACAAAATTAAAAGGTAGCCTATGGAATGGGAGAAGATATTTGCAAAAGATATCCGATAAAGGGTTAGTATCCAAAATATATATTAAAAAAAAAAGTGATATAACTCAACACCCAGGGATGCCTGGGTGGCTCAGTCAGTTAAGCATCTGAATTCAGCTCGGTCATGATCCCAGGGTTCTGGGATCAGTCTCCCATCAGGCTCTCTGCTCAGGGGGAGCCTGCTTCGCCCTCTGCTGCTCCTCCTCCTGCATGTGCGCGCTCTCTCGCTCTCTCTCTCTCTCTCTCTCTCTCTCTGACAAAGAAATTAAAAAAGATCTTAAGAAAAATAACTTGACATCCAAAAAGCAAATAATCTCGTTAAGGTATGGGCAGAAGACATAAATAGATTTTTTGCAAAGAAGACATCCAGATGGCTAACAGACACATGAAAAGATGCCCAATATCACTCACCATCAGGGAAATATAAATCAAAACTACAATGAGGTATCACCTCACACCTGTGAGAACGGCTAAAACTAACAACACAGGAAACAAAATGTATTGACAAGGACATCAAGAAAGGGGAACCTTCTTACACTGTTGGTGAGTGAGGCAGCTGCTCTGGAGAACAGTATGGAGGTTCCTCAGAACATTAAAAACAGAACCACCCTATAATCCAGCAATTGCACTACTAGATATTTACACAAAGGACACAAAAATGTGGATTTAAAAGGGTACCTGCACCCCGCTGTTTAGACCAGCACTATCAACAATAGGTAGACTATGGAGAGAATCCAAATGTCCATCAAATGGTGAATGGATAAGGAAGATGTAATATACCAATGAGATATTACTCAGCCATCAAAAATCTTGCTATTTGCGGCAGTTTGGCTGGAGCTAGAATGTATTATGCTAAGTGAAATAAGTCAGAGAAAGACAAATATATTATTTCACTTATATGTACAATGTAAGAAACAAAACATGAACATATGAGAGGGGGAGAAATGAGAAAGAGAGAAAAACCACAAAAGACTCTGAAAGATAGATAATAAAGTGAGGGTTGATGGAGGGAAGTGGGTGGGAAATGGGTTAGATGGGTAAAGGATGTTAAAGAGGGCCCTTGTTTTGATGAGCACCAGGTGTTGTATGTAGGTGATGAATCACTGAATTCTACTAAAACCAATATTCCGCTGTAGGTTAACTCCCTAGAATTTAAATTAAAAAAATTTTTAAAAAGAAACTTACAAACCATATAGGAGGAAGATGTATAATAAGCCATTAATAAAGGTGTTATTTTACTGAGCAATATCCTAGATATATAAAAGTTATCTATTTTAAAGCCCTAAAATAACTTATTCAGAAATTAATTGTGATTTTTGCCATTTTGTCAGAATTTTATTTAATTATATTTAAAGTCCTTTCTAGACCTTTAGCCACTAATATTAATTAGATTAAAACAAAGTAAGATGTAGATGAAAATTGTTGAATCTTGATTTAAATGTTGAATGTGGGTGATGGGCATATAGCCATACATTTTACTATTCTCTCTCCTTTCTGTATGTTTGAAAATCTTTAGAATACTTATGAAAAACAAGTCACAAATAACATTAATAGAAAACTCCAATTATGAAATTGAAACAATTTTCAAAGCATGGTTTTGTTTTTAGATTGAAGAGGTTCAAGTTCAAGATACTGGTCGTTACACTTGCGAGGCAACAAATGTTGCTGGAAAAACTGAGAAAAACTATAATGTCAACATTTGGGGTAAGTGTGATTATATGTAATTCGTTTAAGATCAATTCTAGATAGACTTCCAGAACCTAAGTGTTTAAGTCAATGTAGTTTTGATGTAGGACAGTTGTACTCTCCTGCCTGAGCTTATGCTCTTTAGGTCTTACAACCAGGAACTTCTCATGATGGAGCTTTCTCCATAAACGGATGGTGGTTTGATCAATTGAAATAAGTGAAAAGGCCAAATCATGTTTGTGGATTCTATATGTGAGAGAGAACCCCTGCACTTGGTGGGAGGTGGGATTATTCTGCTGACCGGTAAGAAAAGTTATCCTCACTTGAAATTCTACCATTTGTTACCAATTAAGATAATTCTTAGGCATTGTCACAACTTTTACTCGGCTATGACTATCTGCTAATTGTTTAAAAAGTACTGCCATTTCTAGCATATCCCCCTTTATTTTATTTACCTCTTTAAATTCATTTATAACAATGCTCTCTTAATTTTGATTGTTTTTGTTTACATTTCTTAACTATTGAGGTAATGAGCTGAAACTTCTCTTTGATTTCTAAGTTTATTCAAAATCACATTTTTAAATAAAAACAGGTAAGGGAAATAATTTGATTCCAATGGAGAGCAAATATGTCTTAAAACTTTAAAAGCACGTGTTTATGTAGAAAATGATTTCTTAATTATAAATCATTATCGTTTTAAAAATTCTTGAGAAAGACTATCAGAACTGCCATTATTCACCCTATAAAAGGATTAATTCACCTTTAAATAGTAAAATTTTCTAAGTGGTAATTTATTTACTTTATATTACTTATGTATCATAATGATACTTATGTATCATTAACATCTGTTCCTCCCTCCTCCCATCCTATTCTCCTTCTATTGCTCCTTCCTTTTCTTTCTCATTTCTTTCAAATGGGAAAAATATTTGTATAACTTCTAGTATGGATGAGACATTGAACTAGGTGTTGTCAAGTAAAGATTGAAAAAAAGAAAAATTAAGAGGGATAACCAGTTAGAAAATGAGGTAAGAAATTCATTGTTGTAATGCTGTATGGAAGATACATATAGAGTGTCCATGTGATGCTTTCCTCTGTGCACCCAGAAATAGAAGCCTATAATTTAGGAGAGAAAGAGAATAGTTAAAATATAAAGTTGGAGACAAGAGTATATATGTAGTAATTGAGATTCCTTAGAGAATAAAAATGATGTATACAGAAGAGTACTGTAGAATGACTCTCACGTGTATCATGTAAGAGCCAGAAAAAGAGATACAAATGAGAAACTGAGAAGAAGCCGTGAAAGAGGTAGGATAACACTTGTGTCATGAAAACTAAAGACAATGGTGTACCTGAAAGAAGAATATAGACAACAAATAAGTTGGACATAGGATGGGTGGATAGGTGAATGAATGAATAGTGTCACATGTTGCAGAGAAGTGAAATTAGACATAGAAAGTGCAATTTACAAATGAGACCAATGCCTCTTAAAGAAAAGCAATTTAATAGTGGAAAGCAGAATACAGTATATATATGAATAAATGATAGGGGGAGAAAGTTGATACATCAAAAATAGAATCACTCAAAAAATATTTACAGGTGTTTCTGTGTTCTAGTCAGTATGCCTCATGTAGGCACAGAGAGGCTAATGAGAAAGACAAAGACACTGGTCACACAGAACATATAGTCTGCTGCTGCACAAATATCTTTAAATAGCCAATTAAAAATAAATCTCCTAAGAGATACCATAGGAGTATTTGTGGGCAGATATATTAGGCTTCATGACATCTAATTGAGATTTTAAGAATGAGTCAGCATTAGCTTTCTAAAGAGGATGGAAGCATTACAAAGACCTGGAAAATACTATCTGCATTCATTGAACCAAACGTCATTGACTATGGACCCTGATGTGGTACAGCAGAGAATGCGAAGATACTAGGTAGGAAAGTTAAAAGGGACAGATTGAAAAGGACCTCTAAAGCAACTTTTAAAGTATAGATCTGTTTCTTAAGGCAATAGGGTACTGTTTTAAAATGATTTAAAGAAGGACTGGGGTGTTCAGATCTATATTTAGAGAATCAAACAGATAAATTCTAGTAGTATTTAAGAAATTGAATTAACAGGATTAATTGATTACATGGAGAGGTGTGAAAAGAAGAAGAGTAAAGTTGGATGTCAGTGTGGATTGGCCAGATGGGCCATGTGAACAGCGGTGTCATTCCCTCAACAAAGGAACAAAAGGGACTGAGTTCAGTTGTGGGCAAGTCCAGTTTGAAAGTGTATCCATCCAGGGGCGCCTGAGTGGCTCAGTTGGTTAAGCGACTGCCTTCGGCTCAGGTCATGATCCCGGAGACCTGGGATCGAGCCCCACATTGGGCTCCCTGCTCAGCTGGAAGCTTGCTTCTCCCTCTCTCACTCCCCCTGCTTGTGTTCCCTCTCTTGCTGTGCTTCTCTCTGTCAAATAAATAAATAAAATCTTAAAAAAAAAAAAAAGTGTATCCATCCAATCTCTGATGTATCCAGATTGAGATGTATAGTAGTCAGATACAAAAATCTAGACCTCAGATGGGGTCTGCATTTACAGATACAGATTTGCAAGTATTTGTGTCAATGAAAACCGTGGGAGTGGAGAAGGGTGGAATTGAGGTTGGAGATGGTGTACTTAGAGTAATGGCAGTCTATGTAATTGTCATTTTCTTGTTCAGAACTTTCCATCTGTGGTACAGGAGATGACAGAGTAAACTGTAGGATTCATCCAGAGGAAGGGTGTTGCAAAATAGGAAGGGCAGCAGTGCAAGGCAGTTGAGATTATTGACAAAGGAGTAGTTGAAATTATTGATCATGAAATCTAAGCTGGATAGAGAAGTCAGTAAACAAGAGTAGGCAGCTGGTTTGGGAGGTTTCTGAGAGAAAAGACTTGAGATTCAATTAAGTTGATGAAGTGAGAATTAGGAATAATTGAGTGTAAGAGCTATAAGGGCAGAGGGGTAGGAGAAATGTTCTAGATGATGAACATGGTGGACAAAGGGATAAGCAGATAGATCAAGGAACCGAGTTGCCATGGTGGTTAGACTAGGCATACATGCAGATGTTGAGTTCATACAGAAGAATGCCAGGTCTCCGTGTGAAGGAGAAAGATAAAAACAAGTACCAAATTGTTCAGTGAATAGAAAAACAATGGTGGGTTCACAGATGATGGTAAGGGAGAAAGAGAAGTACATTGGTGGCATGAGCCTCAAAGGAGAAGGTTTTCACATGGGGGCAGTTAAGTTAAGCAATGACTGGAAGCTACATTGAGGGGGGGAGAAGGATTCTCCCACTCCTCAACTCCCAGGAGCCTGGAAGAGCAAGTGTCTTCCTCCTGATACTATGGCAGCCAAAGAAGCAACTTGAGAGGAGAGTTCAGCCAGCAAAGGCAGACTCGGCCTCCTTGAAAGAAGTGAGCGTAGTCAGCATCCACTTAAATGTTCCAAAGTAAAACTAGAAGACAGTGGAGAGGGAGGCTGTGCATTCTAGAGTGGGAAACATAGCCATTTCTTAGCTCAAACTCCTGTGTCTGTCCTTTACCATAATGTTGTAAGTCTCATGTTTTCTAGTTCTGTTCAGCAGCTGAGACATCAAAACTAGCTGAGCAGAAATGACAGTTAAGTGTAAATTTGGTAGGTGCATTAACTTTCTGATGCACAAAGTCCAATTATCTACAATACATTAACTTCTGAATATTTTGTTAATTAAGTTTCTATCTGTGAAAACAAGAAGTCTGCTAATAGGCATTTATTCTCTGTCTTGCAGTTGACCTTTAATGTGGTATTGATATGTCAAACTCAAGGGCTAATTATTTCCTTATGTTATTTGAGTGGGGACCTTTTCCTTAAATGTAAAATGGTAAGAAAATTTTATGTAAAGTTAATGTAACTATGGTATTTTTTCATCTTTCAGTACCACCAAATATTTATGGTTCTGATGAACTTGCTCAACTTATAGTCATTGAAGGGAATCTCATTAGTTTATTGTGTGAATCAAGTGGTATTCCACCCCCAAACCTCATCTGGAAGAAGAAAGGTCAGTTTTCATTCTCAACATTTATAAAATTAAATATAAATATTAAATGGATCTATATGTTGTTTGACAGTCATGTCAGTTTATTAACAAACTTTACTGGGCTTTGCATACTAAAATTCTAGATAACATGATTGTTTTATACTAAGTAGGTAGCATATGGTAACTTGTACACTATCTAGCTGAAAATCTTCAGTTTTGAAACTGTTCTCCAGAAAAAAAAATTAACTTTCTGTATTAGTTGATTGCTTTATAACCTAATGTATTATGGAGAGTGGCTGTAATGGTCAAGAATCCACCATTCAAAAATTCTTTTTTCAACTTGAGAATAAGTTTTAAAAATATTTTTTCTATGACATTTTTGCTGTATTTGTAACAGTTTTGCAATGTAGTTAAGATTGAATTTTGTAGCTTATCAAATTTTCAGTTTATTCATCAGTAAATATTTGTATCCATTAAGTATTAGATCATCTCTATTTTTAGTTGATTTTCTTAAGATTTTATTTGTTTATTTGAGAGAGAGTGAGAGTGAGAGAGATCACAGGGGGAGAAGGAGAAGCATACTTGTGACGAGGAATGAGGAGACCAATGTGGGGCTCAATCCCAGAACCCTGGGATCATGACCTGAGCTAAAGGCAGATGCTTCACCAACTGAGCCACCAAGGCACCCGATATTTTTAGTTGATTTTTAGTCAATTTGTTTTCCAAAGTGGCTACACCGATGCATTCCCACCAACAGTGGAAGTGGGTTCCCCTTTCTCCACATCCTCTCCAACACTTGTTGTTTCCTCTCATGTTAATTTTGGCCATTCTAACTGGTGTAAGGGTGGTAGCTCAATGTGGTTTTATTTTGAGTTTCCCTGATGGCTAATGATGATGAACATTTTTTCCTTTGTCTGTTAGCCATTTGTATGTCTTCTGTGGAGAAGTGTCTGTTCATGTCTTCTGCCCATTTTTTGATGTGATCATATTTTTGGGGGGTGTTGAGTTTGAGGAGTTTTTTATAGACCTTGGATATTAGCCCTTTGTCTGTAGTGTCATTTGTGAATATCTTCTCCCATTCTATGGGTTGCCTCTTTGTTTTGTTGACTGTTTCCTTTGCTGTGCAGAAGCTTTTTATTTTAATGAAGCCCAAAAGTCCATTTTCGCTTTTGTCTCCTTTGCCTTTGGAGATGTATCTTGAAAGAAGTTGCTGTGTCCCATGTCAAAGAGGTTACTGCCTATGTCTCTGCTAGGATTACTGCCTAGGATTTTGATTCCTGTCTCTCATTGAGGTCTTTCATCCATTTCAAGTTTATGTTTGTATGTGGTGTAAGAGAATGGTTGTGTTTCATTCTTTTATATGTAGTTGTCTAATTTTCCCAGCACCATTTATTGAAGAGACTATCTTCTTTCCACTGGATATTTTTTCCTGCTTTGTCAAAGATTATTTGACCATATAGTTGAGGGTTTTACTGTTTTAAGATTTTGCTTTATTTTTCTAAGTATACTTTTTTTTTTTTTTAAGATTTTTTTAGTTATTTGACAGAGAGAAACACAGCCAGAGAGGGAACACAAGCAGGGGGAGTGAGAGAGGGAGAAGCAGGTTTCCCGCCGAGCAGGGAGCCTGATGTGGGACTCGATCCCGGGTCTCCAGGATCATGACCTGAGCCGAAGGCAGTCACTTAACCAACTGAGCCACCCAGGCGTCCCTTTTTTTTTTTTCCTAAGTATACTTTCAAATGCAATATTGATTGAAAGAAAAATTTGCAGAAGATGATCTTGATAAATATCTGCTCTTCTTCCTGCCTCTCCTCTCCTTCCTTCTCCTCCTTTTTGCATAGGATTATTTTATGTACTTGAACTAAGATGTAAATAAATGTACTTATCAGAGTGTGTACACAAAATGCTATATATTTTTTCTTCATATTCTGGCATTTTGTTTTCTTTGCAGGCTCACCAGTGCTGGCTGATTCTGCAGGGCGAGTCAGAGCTTTATCTGGAGGCAGACAGTTACAGATCTCAGTTGCAGAAAAATCTGATGCAGGGCTGTATACATGTGTGGCATCAAATGTGGCTGGAACTGCAAAGAAAGACTATGATCTGCAAGTCTACAGTAAGTTATTGATTAGCCAGACTTTCTTTTAATCTTTCTGTCTTTCCTTTTAACTTTTTCTTTGTATCTTTAAGATACATTCAAGGCAGTATGGTTATAATGGCCTATCATATGACTCACACATTTAAATTGTGCTGACATAAACAAAGAGCAGTTGCTTCTTTCTGTTATTCATTTAACAACACAGCTGTCCACTGCATCAGCATGCTGATAGAAGACACATCAGTGTGGTTATAATGTATTAGGGGCAGGAGAGTAGATGTGTGGAATGGGGAGAGATGGTATTGTATCATAGGGTATAAGATTTGGGTGTTTTAAATGTTCATATTATCTCATTTAACTTTTACCTTAACTATGATACGAAGCAAAATTATTGTCTCCATTTTGCATATGTAGTCATTAAAGCCCAGAGAGGTTTCCATGACTACTGAGGTCACATGGCTTGATTGAAGTAGGACTAGACCCCAAGACAGCCAATGCTAGCCCATGTTTCCTCCCCCACACATCTATGTATTAGAATTGGTCTGATTTTTTTTTTCTTAGAACAAGTATCATATAGGTAAATTCATTTGCAGAGCTACAGAGTAACTGGTCATCAGTGGCTTAACCAATTAGAATCTTATTTTCTCACATAATGAGAAGCCTGAGGTTGGCAGTCACTGACATCGGTCAGAGAAACTTACTCATATCAAGATGGAGAGCTAGGGTTCTCCTGCTCTTAGCTGTATGATCTCAAGATCATTGCTACAACCATGGTATCAAGTCCACATTGAAGGCAAAAATAAGGGTAAGGAGTGTATATTTTCCTTTCATCAGGACAGCAAAAAAATTCCCAACCCATTCCCCTCATCCCCTACACCTACCAGGCCAATCTTTATTTAGATTTTATAAGCCTGAATTGATTCATTTGTCCCCCTCCATTTTTAGAGAAGACTGAGAGTCCCAGCTTTTCCAACTCCTGTAGTGGAGGGTGAAGGAAGAAGAAGGGTTGATTGTGGGTGAGGCCACCATATCTATTTTAATGTTCTTACTAGGAAGGCCTCTGTAAATTAGGGCTATGAAAGATAGGTTCAAGCATTTCTATAACTTGTTAAAAATCAGGAACAGTAACAAACACAGAACTCTTTTCTTACTGTGTTGATAGCTTTATTCCAAGCATGAACACATTTAGAAACACTGGAGAGGAATTCTGCCTCTCAGTATACCAATGCCATATCAATTTGCCCTGGGTCTTTTCTTAGTACTTCATATTTCGACATCAAAAATATCTCTAAATTTAGCTGATACAAATTCCTATGTAAGAATTAAAGCAGATAATTTTACTTTTTTTTTTTTTTTTCAGTTCGACCAACTATATCCAAGAGTGGTAGCCACCCTACTGAAATCATTGTTACTCGAGGGAAGAGTATTTCTTTGGAGTGTGAGGTACAGGGTATTCCTCAACCCAAAGTGACCTGGATGAAAGATGGCCGCCCTTTGACCCAGGGAAGGGGAGTGGAAATATTGAATGAAGGTGGCATCCTTCAGCTGAAGAACATTCATATATCTGACACAGGCCGTTATGTGTGTGTTGCTGTGAATGTAGCAGGAATGACTGACAGAAAATACGACTTAAGTGTACATAGTAAGTATAAAGAAGTGCAATAAATCTGTTCACTGGCCATTATGATCTGTAGCATCCTGGATGGCCTTCAGTTTTGAGTCTTTGGTCTATAGTCTATGATTTTCTGCATATGTACCTTTTCTCCGGACCAGTCTCATCGCTTATCCTTCTATGCCTGACCTCCCATTTCTTACCTTGCTGAAATAGGAATATATTGGAAATTCTCTTAGAATAGCAAATAGTAAAGTAGATTTAATTTTCTGATTGTCTACTTCAAGTACTTTTGAACCGACGGTATCCCAAGTAATATTCCTTGATTCTGTGTTTTCCAAATTTGCTCTCTTGGTTAGTATAAGCCTAGGTTCCTTAGAGTTTACTGATTCCAACATCCATTGCTCATGAGTTGTACTGATGTCAGCTTTAACATTCTAATGAATGAGTTATAAATGTCCATAGGACTAGACCAAGCATGCATGTACTCAGCGACAGTGAAATTTTAATTTTTTTCTTTCTTTAAAATTCAGTTTATTTAGACTAAAAACAAAAACAAAAATAATTTGCTACCCTCACCCACTGTTCTCTGTACCTATGAACTTGGTTGCATTTATTTGTTTGTTTGTTTTTATTTATTTTTGTTTTTTGTTTTTTTGAAGCTATTATCAGTATCTTTTTTTATTATGTTCAAAGCCAACACAGTACATTATTAGTTTTTGATGTAGTGTTCGATTCATTAGTTGCATATAATACGCAGTGCTCATCACAACACGTACCTTCCTTAATACCCATTTTTAGACTCCACTTCTAAGAGAGCATACAGTATTTATCTTTTTGTCTGACTTCATTTAGCATAAGGCCCTTGAGATACTTCCATGTTGTTACAAATGGCAAGATGTTTTTCTGGCTGAACCCATTGTATATATATCCTTTAATTTCTTTATCTATTCATCCATCAATGGACATAGGTTGTTTCCATTGCTTGGTTGTTGTAAATAATGCTTCAGTAAACATGGGGGTGCATGTATCTTTTCAAGGTAGTGTTTGGTTTCTTCATATAAATACCTAGAAGCAAAACTGCTGAATCATGTGGTGGTTCTAATTCTGATTTTTTGAGGAACCTTAAAAAAACCTGCTTATCACAGTGGATGGCATGAATGCCCATGTTTAATTGATCATTTTGGGCTAACTGAATTATATGGATTCTTTATATATTTTTGATATTAGCCCCATATCAGATATATGATTTGCAAGTATTTTCTTCCATTCAGTGGGCTGCCTTTTCATTTTGTTGATTGTTTCCTTTGCTGTGTAGAAGCTTTCTACTATGATGTAGTCCCAATAGATTTTTTTTGTTTTTGTTGCTTTTTATTTTTGGTGTCACATTTGAAAAATCATTTCTAAGACTTGTACCAAGGGGTTTATGTTTTTTTCTAGGAGTTTTATGGTTTCAGGTCTTATGTTCAAGTCTTTAATCCATTTGAGTTCATTTTTTGTATGGTGTAACATAGTTGTCCAGTTTCATTCTTTTGCCTTTGACTATCCAGTTTTCCCAGCACCATTCATTGAAAAGACTGCCTTTCCCCCATCAGATATTCCTGACTCCTTTGTTGTACATTAGTTGACCATATATGAGTGGGTTTATTTCCAGGCTCTCTGTTCTGTATCATTGATTTATTTGTCTGTTTTATGTCAATACCATGCCATTTTATTTATTTTTTTAAACAGATCTTTAAAAATATTTTATTTATTTGTTTGTTTGTTTGTTTGTTTGTTTATTTATTTGACAGAGAAAGAGAGATCACAAATAGGCAGAGAGGCAAGCAGAGAGAGGGGGAAGCAGGCTCCCTGTTGAGCAGAGAGCCCGATATGGGGCTTGATCCCAGGACCCCCTGAGATCATGACCTGAGCCAAAGGCAGAGGCTTAATCCTCTGAGCCGCCCAGGTGCCCCAATACCATGCCGTTTTAATTACTATAACTTTGGAGAACAGTTTGAAATTGGGGAGTGTGATGCCTCCAGCTTTGTTCTTTCTTAAGATTGCTTTGGCTATTTGGGTCTTTTGTGGTTTCATATAAAGTTTAGGATTGTTTATTCTATTTCTGTGGAAGGTGCCATTGGAATTTTGATAGGGATTGCATTACAAAGTATATTACTTTGAGTAGTATGGACATTTTGACAGTATTATTCCTCAGTCCTTTTATCTGTGCCTTCTTCAGTTTCTTTCATTATTGTCTTGTAAACTTCAACATACAGGTATTTCACTTTTGTGGTTAATTTATTCCATGTATTTTATTCTTTTTGATGCAATTATAAGTGAGATTGTTTTTTACTTTCAATTTCTGATATTTCATTATTAATATATAGAAATGCAATAGATTTTGTATACTGACTTTGTATCCTCCAACTTTAATGAATTCATTTATTAGGTCTAAGAGTTTTTTGATAGAATCTCTAGGATAGAATCTTACATTATTTTTAACTCATCTGGTCTTGAGCTCACAACCCTGAGGTCAAGACCTGAGCTGAACTCAAGAGTCAGATGCATAACCGACTTAATCACCCAGATGCCCCTACAATTTTTAAATCTACAGAGACAATGATAAATGTTATAGACTCAGTCTTATAACTTGAATCCATTTAGGACATGCACAAAGTCCACTATTAATATCCTGTAGTTTGAAGCAAATATATGAGCCAAAGCTAACATAATCAGAACGTAAAAGAAAAGTTTCAATACTAAGCATCTTTTTTTATTTGATAACTTTTAATTTTTAGGATTGGAGTTACTTGTTAGAAAATTCTGCTTATAAGAAGGTCATGAATCCATATTAGAGATTTACTAGATGAGATGAGTGTCTCATAGAAAATCATTCACCACCAAAAGAATAACAATATTAAAGTCTTTTCCTGATATGAGTGGGGAAGCACCAACATTTTTACTTCCAGGAATGTCACAGTAAAAATATTATATTTCTAATAAGCTCATTGCTTATTTTGCTTATTGTTGACCAGGAAGTGGAAGTCATCTTATTAACCACAGACTGTTGAAGGTTTGGTATTTGATCTATATTAGCTAACTTTTTTTCCTTTTCTTATTTGTTCTGTCATATAGCACCTCCGAGCATCATAGGAAACCATGGGATACCTGCAAATATCAGTGTTGTGGAAAAGAACTCAGTGTCTCTGACTTGTGAAACTTCAGGAATTCCCCTGCCTTCGATTACCTGGCTTAAAGATGGGTGGCCTGTCAGCCTTAGCAGTTCTGTGAGAATTCTCTCAGGTATTAGACATTTTCATACCCTGAATAATCTGGTTAGCTTCATATGGCCACAGTTTCCCCTTAATTTCTTTGCATTTTATTTTTTCTTTTTGATCTAGTGACTTAATCTAATGCTGATCATATTAAGAAAAAAATATTTAGAAAGACATCAGAAGCTACATGAAAAAGATAGGGGGAAACTCCAGATATCTGTAGATCCTATTAAAAAATAAATATTGGCACTTGCTTATTGCTTAAATCATGAGGATGTCAGAGCATTCATGCTACAATGAGTACCAACCCATTTGAAAAGTGAAGATGATTAGAAGTGCTGAAATTGAAGCCAGAGTCTGGAACAAATCATATTATATGACAAATCTCCAAAAACCAAGTATTTCATTTGAGTGAGCTTTGTATTTCCAGGATAGGTTAGTTTCCTGTGAGTTAGGACTTTATCATTATTGTAAAAGGGATATTCCGCTTGTTTGTCATCTAATTATGTAAGAAAGTCTATAAGCTTGTCCTTTATGGACCAGCGCATGCATGAAGAGAAGGGTCTTGAGGCCATGCCACAGGAGTCTGCTTTGCCCCTTTAGTAATGATTTGGATACAGACCAAGAAAACAGTCTTGGCAAGCTGTGGCTAAGAAAAGGCTTGAACACTTAGAAGAATACCCAATGTGTTTAGTGAAGGCATCTGAATTCAAACACACCTCATCCTGGAATGTTTGAATTTAACCTAACAAAATGAAAGTTAAATAAACTCCTGCACTTACATTTAAAAAAAAACAAAACAAAACAATACAAGGATGAGGCATGCCTGGGTGGCTCAGTGGGTTAAGCCTCCCATTCTTTATTTCCTCTCAGGTCATGATCTCATGATCATGAGATTGAGCCCTGCACTGAGTGGTGCTGAGCAGGGAGCCTGCTTCTCTCTCACTCTTTCTCCCTCTGCCCCTCGCCCTGCTCGCACTCCCTCTTTCTCTCTCTAAAATAAATTTAAAAATCTTTTAAAAATGATGAAAATTTGGGTGACATAGAGCTTCAGAATTCTTCATATAAGATCTCTCTCTGAATTGTGTTTGTTATTCAGTATGCATTCACAGTGTAATGTGGTTATCAAGAAAATAGATGCAATATTTTAGCACATTAATAAAATATATTTTCATGAATAAAAAGAGGAAGATACCAATTTTATTCTGACTTACTCATTAGGAATACTAGAAGAAAGATTTATTGACAATATTTTTAAAGAAGGATAACCATGGTGGTAAATTGCTTACATTTCTGATTATATTTCACCTGGAAAAATAAACTGTATGAAACCTAATGGTTACATAGTGAAAATTAAATTTAAATACTTGAGGTACCATGGCACAGAAAAAGATTATGTTGGTTCTGTCTAGTTCCAGAGGTTAAAAGCAATGCCAGTATAAAAGATTCTAAGGGACAGATTTCGGTCTGAATATAAGCAACTTAAAAAATATTTATATTGTTTAAAGTCAAGATGAACTGTTTTTAAGAGTAAGTGACCTCCTACTTCTAAATTTGCTCAAAGTTTAAATTTCCACTTTTGAAGAATTTTTCAGAAAAGATCCTTTCCTCGTGTTTGAATTACATTTAAATATCATAAGGTCCCTCTGCCTTTTCAAGATGTTGGTCTGTAAATGATAGGAACTTGATGAAGAATATATATTGCTATAATTATTATATTTATTGCTTATAATTCTCACTAGAGTCATGATCTCAAGCAAGTTGCTTAACTTTGTTAACTTCCATCTCTTTACTTATAAAGTGAAGGTGTTAATAGTATTTGCCTCTTGGGTTTTTGTAAAGATGAAATGGATCCATATGTGTATGTAAAGCAGTTAACATAACACCTACTTATATGGTAAGCACCCAATATATGTTTGCCATCATGATAGACAACCGGGTAAAAGACTTAGGATTCCCTTCCTGGGAAATTTTCCTATTTCCTTACTACATTGTTTTCTATGTATAGGTGTCCTAGTCTTTGTTGATCTTAGGAAATGCATACTAATGACAAACGTTTTATTACAATTTGGTTACCAAAATCCTGAACCCATTATCTTCCTGTCTTGAAAATGTCCTCATATTTTTGGCTTTTTTTTTTTTTTAATTCTTGAAATCGCTGAAAAAGTGGGACTCTTTAAATGTAATAGCTACATCAGGGCTCCTGGAAACAAAAAAGGCAAGATTGTTGTGATGTACTGCTATTTACAAAGAGTGAGGAATTCTGGCTTATAGATTTACAGGAGTGGTATTTTGGTTTTATTTAGTTTTGTTTTTCTTGACTAGCAGCTGGAGATCCCTGAGTGAACACATTACTAATATTTGACCTTGTGATGCTTCCAAAGGAGTCATTCAGTTTTACAGTCTGAATATGTGTATTGTGCAATAGATGAATGAGAATCAGATGAATTGAATAGCATATGACTTTCTAGGTCATTGGTCTGCTGCACAGTTCTATTCCACCAAGAGTAGTTCTCCTGTGACTTTAAGTACAGATTTTCTGAAAGCAGTATTTTTATGAAGGCCCTGTCATTATTATGAAGTTTTCTGCCAGGAACAGATAGCTGCTATAAGAATTTATAGGTACAGGGGTGCCTGGGTGGCTCAGTGGTTAAGCCTCTACCTCCAGCTCAAGTCATGATCAAGCCCCGCATCGGGCTGCCCCCTCAGCAGGAAGCCTGCTTCTCCCTCTCTCACTCCCGCTGCTTGTATTCCCTCTCTGGCTATGTTTCTCTCTGTCAAATAAATAAAAATCTTTAAAAAAAAAATTTAATAGGTACAAGAAACATCTCCATTTCAGTACAACTTACTGTCAGATCTTTTTGTTGTCTTTTTTTTTAACTGGATTAAGTGAGAAGACCAGGAAACAAGAGAAGATCATGAGGCAGGAGGCTGAAGTTCGCAGAGCTAGCAATAACTCATAACATCTGTATTGATCAAATATCTCTCAACTGAAATCATAGTCTCACTAAGCTGAAGTAGCAGTGAGTGCTTGACTCCTCGCCTAATTAACACGAGTTTTTTGGACATATTTAGATAATTTCTATATTTAACTTTCCTTATTTAAATTCAGTTAGGGGGAAAAAAATTGAATTATGGTAATCAGCATTGTTTATGTAAATAGGGTCCTACTAAGTTTACCTTTCAGCCAGTTGAAGATGGGGAGGTTGCTTTTAGGAAAAGCTCAGTAACAGCCTGTTGGTGTTTATAAAAACAAAACAGATGGACATTCCTGATGAATCTTGAGCCAGGTAAATATTTGCATGAAAATTTCATGTTTAACCATTTCAGTTGTTTTAGTTCCAATTCAGGGTTCCAAGCAAAAATATATCAGGTAGAAAAGTATTATGAAATCTAAGACATGATTTACTTTTTTTTGTTTGTTTTCTGAAAATTTACTTCTCAAACTGTTTCAGGAACTCTCTCAGTGCCTGTTCATTCTTTGCAGGCTTTGTTTCAGTCCCCAGTGGAGTTTCCAAATCCCACCCTTTGGCATATCAGGAGTTGCCTTCTCAGTCTACAAGCATTTCTTGGATGAAGAAATGTAACCTTTATTACATAGATGTTCAAAATATAAAAATAAAGCAGAGTTTGCATGAGCAAATCAAGGGACCCCCTGTGGACTCTGGTGGAAAGAATTCTAGGATTCCATGACACTCCATTGGAAAGCAGTAGTCAGTCTTTGGGGTTACTCCCATTCCTTCTATACTGATGTCATCCCAATCTGAGTTAGTGGTGTAGACCTGCTTCTCACATTACCATTTCACAAGCCCTGTGGCAAACTGGGAATCTTTTTCTAAACATCCTGTCACAGTTGTGTTTCTAATGCACAAATCAATCTCTCTCTCTCTCTCTCTCTCTCTCTCTCTCTCTCTCTCTCTCTCTCTCTGCCATAGCTTTTAGTGAACACAGACAGTAAAGTCCAGGTTCCTTAGCATAGCATTCAAGGGCCCACAAAATCTGGCTATCTGCCAGCCATTACTCCAGCTAGCCTCATCTCTTTCTATTTGCTCCACCTGCTCTCCTCTAAGTACCAAACTCACATCTACTTTCTACTTTATATCCACATTCATATCAACCTGTAATGGTGTCTCTCAACTCTTCTCTGTATTAAAATAAACCTACCTTTGGGGCATTTGGGTGGAGCAGTCAGTTAAACACTGGACTCTTAGTTTTGGCTCAGGTCGGGAGTCAAGCCTCCTATCAGACTCTGTGCTGAGTGCAGAGTCTGCTTGAGATTTTCTCTCCCTCTCCCTGCCCCTTCTGCTCATGCACTCTCACTCTCTCTTTCAAATAAATAAATAAATCTTCATATATAGTTGCCTCTTAAGATTATTCAAACATCACATCTCTGAAACTCCATATCTTGCTTGTTGTCACCTAGCATTGTATTTATTTTTTTAGCCATTGAACCAGAAAATTCTGAATTATCTTGTCTGTTGCCTATAGGCTTAAAGCATATGATTTTTTAAAAGTTTGATATTAATGAACGTTAAAGACCTTTGAAGCATTATTGACTGAATTTTACCTAAACTGAGCATTACTTGGCCGACTCGTAAAGTTACAGATTTCTTTTTAAGTCATCTGGTGGTTTACTTCCCCAGGAGGAAGGACTCTGCGGTTGATGCAGACCAGAATAGAAGATGCTGGCCAGTATACTTGTGTTGTCAGGAATGCAGCTGGTGAAGAAAGAAAAATCTTTGGGCTCTCAGTATTAGGTATTTTTATAATTTTCAATATCTAGAAAAGCAATCTAATTGGCTTAATACTTTCTGGATGTAGATAAAATTTATCTACAGTTTGATCTCACATTTATGTATTCTTTGGCCCCTGGACTGAACTCTTGGAAGTAATTCAATGTTAGAATAATTTGGTTGTAATCAGTTGTATTAAAATGGCTGAAATGCTGTGTCTTTTTCAGTTCACAATTATTCACACTCTGATAATTTGTTTAACATGAATACCTATCAGAGTTACAGTGGGAGAAATAAATGTCTAACAAATGTTCTTATTAACTTGTTGACATTTTTATCCAGACTTTATGACTTCTGTTACAGTAAAATTCATTATAGTTGATTTCATGACACATAATTTTATATCTTAAAATTAGAATTAATCAAAATAGTTTTATGACATTATTTTAGTAAACAAATAATGATAATTTGGGGGTTTGTTTTAAAGTTTATAGCTTAATAAAAATGTAAACATAGATGCCTCTGGAATAACAACCCTGCTCTTAGAATTGTTGCTTACATTTTCTGTTTTTTTTCTTCATTTAATTTTTTTATTCTTTAGTGCCACCTCGCATTGTGGGTGAAAATACATTGGAAGATGTGAAGGTAAAAGAGAAACAGAGTGTTACACTGACTTGTGACGTGACAGGTAAGGGACTTAACTCTTGAACTTCTTTTCTCCACTCACTGATTATTTATTGTCTCCACTATATATCTTAATTAGTTGAGAAAAAGTGAAACTACTATAATAAGCATTTGAAATTGAATTCTAGTTGGGCAGAGCCAGTCGAAGCATAGGAGGAAATTTCTCAGGTTCTGTGGAAATAAGAATATTTTCTACACTGACAAATTTTACCATCTTTACCAGTGATGCAGTGTGTTATTGTAGTGAAAGTAAATAAATCTCTAAGGTGACATTTTCAAGTCTGTTTGGGATTTTATTTTTGTTTTGTTTTGTTTTAGAGTTCTGTTTGTTTTTAGTAAAGATTGTCTTGGAGTTTTAAAATGGGAGTAGCACATAACATCTTATTGAAAGCCAGTGTTTCAGGGAAAATTTGATTACCTTCTTATTTCATAGTTTATATGCTTTGCATAAACAATAAATTTAAGTAAGCAAGGAAAAGTTTCTATTTAAGGAAGGCAGATGTAAAGAATGTGTTATGTACTATTACTTAGCCTGCTATTGTTTTTCCCCCTCGAAATGTTATGGTAAGAACTGTTGCATAGGGACAAGCTGCCTTAATTTTACAGCATCCTCCCCTTGAGGCTTCTGGTTTGTTTGTGTTGTTGTTTTTTTTTTTTACATTGGCATTTGGTTTTCAGTTACTCTTTTTCTCTTAGTTTTATTGAGGTGTAATTGACATATAACATTGTGTAAGCTTAAGGTATACAACATAATGATTATACATATATATATATTGTGTGTATATATATATATATATACTTCAAAATGAGCTCCACAATAAGTTTAAACAGGCCTCATCTCACATAGTTTTTTTTTTCTTGTGATGAGAACTTTTAAGATCAATTCTCTTAGCAGCTTTTAAATATATAAAACTGTATTGTTAGTTGTAGTAACCCTACTGTGCATTACAGGCTCAGAACTTACTTACCTTGTGACTGGAAGTTTGTGCCTTCTGAACACCTTCAACCATTTCCCCCACCCCTCCTCTGTCTCTGGCAAGCACCAGTCTTTTCTTGGTTGCTCCAAGTTTTGATTTTATCAAGCCACACATTTAAGTGAGTTCATACAGCATGTGTTTACTCTGCCTTTTTCGCTTACCTTAATGCCCTCAAGTTTCATCCACGCTGTTGCAAATGGGAGAATTTCCTTCTTCTTTATGGATGAATGGCATTCCATTGTGTATGTATAAATGAGTGTGTATATACTCACACACATACACACTACATTTTCCTTATCCATTCACCTGTCAATGGACACTTAGATTGCTTTCATATTTAAATTTGTGAATAATGCTGTGGTGAACAGGGTAATGCAGCGATCTTTTCAAGATAGTGATTTCATATACTTTCAAATATATGCCCAGAAGAGGAATCACTAGATCAGGTGGTAATTCTATTTTTAATATTTTGAGAACTCCATACTGTTTTCCATAGGAGCTATATCAATTTGCATTTCCACTAACTGTGCACAAGAGTTCCCCTTTTTGTCCACATTTTCACCAACACTTGTTATCTCTTGTCTTTTTCAGAATAGCCATTCTAACAGGTGTGAGATGATATCATTGTGGTTTTTATTTGCATTTCCCAATGATTAATGATGTTGAGTATCTTTTCCTCTACCTGTTTGCCATTTGTATGTCTTCTTTGGAAAAATGTCTATTCTGGTCCTTTACCAATTTTTTAAATTATATTATTTGATTTTTTGCTATTAAGTTCCTTATATATTTTGGATATTAATCCTTTATCAGATATGTGGTAGGCAAATATTTTCTCCACTTCCGTAGGTTACCTTTTTATTTTGTCGATGATTTCTTTTCCTAGGCAGAAGCTTTTCAGTTTCATGTACTCCCATTTGGTTTTTTTTTTACTATTTTTGCTTGTGCTTTTAGTGTCATATCCAAGAAATCATTTCTCAGGCTGATGTCAAAGAGTTTTGTCCCTATGCTTTCTTCTAGGAGTTCTATGATTCCATTCTTATACTTAAGTCTTTAATCCATTTCAACTTAAGTTTTGTGAGTGGGTAAGGTGTCTACTTTTATTCTTTTGCATGTGAATATCTAATTTTTCCAGCATCATTTATTGAAGAGACACCTTTTCCCATTGACTATTCCTGGATCCCTTATCCAGATATTAGTTGACCATATATGCCTAGGTTTATTTCTTTGCTCATAATTCTGTACCATTAGTCTATCTTTCTTTTTTTTAATTCCAATGCCATAGTGTTTGGATTACCTTAGCTTTGTAATATAGTTTTGAATCAGGAAGTTTGATGCCTCCAGCTTTGTTCTTTCAAAGAATTGCTTTGGCTGTTTGGGTACCTTTGAGGCCAAATGAATTTTAGCACTGTTTTTCTATTTCTATAAAAAAAGCCATTAGGGGCGCCTGGGTGGCTCAGTTGGTTAAGCAACTGCCTTTGGCTCAGGTCATGATCCCAGAGATCCAGGATCGAGCCCCGCATCGGGCTGCCTGCTCGGCTGGAAGCCTGCTTCTCCCTCTCTCACTCCTCTTGCTTGTGTTCCCTCTCTCGCTGTGTTTCTCTCTGTCAAATAAATAAATAAAATC
>PITA01001857.1:153563-179306 GCA_004023965.1 Spilogale gracilis | reverse complement strand
TGACCTGGGATGGAAACTGAAGGGAGGCCCCTTGAACAAAGCTGACATCGGGAGGGAGGACACAGAGGCTAACGCACAGGTCACATCTGCAGCACAGCAGCTGAGCAAGGAAAACACACGAGATGGTTGACTGGGGGGCCCTGAACGGTGGAGTGCTGAGCATCAACAGTGAGGACAGGAGGGAGCACAAAGGGGGGGCGACCAAGGACGAGGCCTTGCTGGGAGTCGAGAATGCTGGCTGGGGACACAAGTCTGACATGCGCCAAAATGCGCCCTGAAAGGAGTCTCCTGCACTGGGCCCTTACTCCTAAAAGAACCTGAAGGTTTAACCAGTTTCTGGAGAAGACTGCAGTGTTTCAGAACACGGCCCATGGAGGCTGTTGTCATCCTTTCTGAAGAGGTAAAAAATAACTGTGCCCTCTGGCAGGGATTTGAAAAACAATGGTGACCTGCTCCAGGGAGGATGGGACCGTCTGGGTTTCCATACTTCTAAATGCACTGGCTTCCACTGGCCTCTCAAAGCCCCAACAGCTAGAGCTCACTGCCTCTTCCATGCAAACTCTCAAGCCCTCCAGAGAGGGCCATGACCAGGCTTTAGCCACTGGATAAGCACAAGGACAAGAGGACTGGCTTACGGTGCATTTTGCAAAACCCTCTCTGCCTCAGAAAGGTAACAAAGGAGACCGTCTGAAACATGCAAGGAAAGACCTGTTATGCTACCGAGCTACTTACTGGGCTGTTCTCCCTAGCCAGAAGAATTGGGAGCGCCCATCAGAGCCCAGTGCTATCAACGCTGGAAAAGACTTACAGATTCCACAAAGGTAGGGACTCAGGACTCGTGTGCTGTTAGTCTCGTCGGACCCTGAGCCAACAACGGGTACTTCCAGGACTCAGCTGCTATCCCCAGGTACCGGGGGGGGGGGGGGGTTTTCGGTGCCTTTCTGTTACACAGCAGACCTGGGAGAGACCCCTGCACAGACAGAAGCGGCTCCTGCCTAGGGCAGCCCTGACTGAAGCGTTGCCCGTGCCAGAGCAAGCCCTCCACAGGTTCCCACCACCAGTCAGCACAGACGCCGAGCTCCCTCATCACTGCTGCGATCCAACAGTACCCAGCTTTAGGGACACCTCAGCAAAAAAGCCCGAAGTGCATGATTTATGGAATAAGTTCTAGAACTAGGTGAGCTATGAAATTCCATATCATAATCTTAGTATTGTAAGTTGCTTTCAGCTTTAACTTCTAACTTCAAAAATACTTCCAGAAGTTTACAGAGGAAAAATATGATAGACACACGCACATCTAGTAAGGTTAGAAGTGCCATTCTTCCAGGCAAAGTAACTACTGGCGAAGAACCACTTGACAATGGAGGCAGAAACCCATATTTTTCCCCGCTGAATTCGCCAAAGAGGGGGGAAGAATCATTTGGTTGGACATGATTTTCCGAGCTTCTTCTGTTACAGAAGGCCTCAGACTTCAAGGTCAAAGTCAAGAGGAAAGTCCTTGGAGCAGTAATGCCATCAGCGGTCTGTGAGACGTGCTCGCACTGATAATGGGATACCTGCACGTTGATGGGCAGGCCTTCCCAAGGCCAGGACAAAAGTCCTGCACACCAGGCTGTCCCTCGAGTTGAGCTGAAATTCTCCTAGTTGTTACCACCCAGGGATGAGACCTACGTGCCTTCTCTCAAAGAGTAACGCCCCAAGGCCGCTTTCTGGAGGAAACCTGGGCGGAGTCCAGGCCCTTACCCACCCTGCCCTCTCCAGGATTCGCAGTGTCCCCTCCTGCTGTCCTCTTCCTCCACTTAGACACAGGAGAGACTCATCCTTCTGTCACTTGAGAAGACCCTTTGACCTTCATCCCTTCAACAGTGGGCGAAAGTAAGGACGCTGGCAAGTACACTTATTAAGCACTCACAGTGTACCGGATGATTGCCCGGCACTACCCCATGAAGTCCTCAGAACCCTGTGTGGAGACCATTACTACCCTATTTCCATACCCCAAGAAACTGATGCTTTGAGGGTTTAAACCACCAGCCAAAGCCCACTCCGCTGCCCGGTGACTGATCGGGAAGGAGCCGCTACGCTACACTGCCTCCCAGCCATGTCTCCGGTGTCCTGCCCCCTCACTCTCCCCAAAATGCTTTGCTGAGGTCAGCAGGGAGGACACGCAGGCAAGGCAAGTGTTGAGCTTACTCAATCTGCCCACTGGCTCTTCTCCTCAAGTGCCCCTCCTTGGTTTCTAGGAAATCTTGCCAGGCCTCCTCCTCCCTCTGTGCTGCTTCTTCTCAGCTGCCTGTCAAGCTCCTCTCCCCCACATGACTGTGCTCCCGGTGCTCCCTGAAGTCTCCCTCTGGCCAGTCACACCTATCCTCCCCACCCCACCCCCACGGGGTGACGCTTCCTATATGGACATCTGTCCTTTCTTTGTCCAGCATCCAAGTTTCCTTACTTTAACCACAGACTTTCCAGTGTCACCCCTCCTGGATTCTGAAAGGGCCAGTTACTCGTTTTTCTAGCCCTGCTTGTAGTCAGGATGCTGACATGTGACTCAGACTTGGCCAGATTCACCTGCCGGAAGCCGGGCATCGGGAACTGGAGCCACAGGGAAGGGAGGAAGTGCAGACCGTTCTGGGGAGGAGCGTGGCAGCCGGGCAAGCGTCAAAGACAGCAGTGCCCTCGGCCTCTGCTTCCACGGCGCAGTCCTGGCTGCGGTTCTATCTGCGGAGTCCCCACACCACCGCTTTGTGTTCTGAGCCTGGTTCTTAGGTCTTCCTAGAGATTCTGAGAGCTGCCCAGTGTCTTTTCAATAAATTCCTTCTCTGCTTGAATCAGGCAGAGCTGGTTTCTGTGGTTTGACTGATTCATTTCCCAGGACTGTGTATCTGTGGCCTAGACCCCTCTGCTGAGCTCCTGCCATGGGTTTCCAAAGGTACCAGACACCATCCCACAGAGGGCCTCCAGGCCCATCCAAATGGAATCCATGGTGGAGCTCAGCATCTGGCTCAGACTCCCCATCAGATCACGGCACCGCCCACCAGTCTCTCCCCAGTTCACAGTCTCCCTCGCTGTGGTTTCAGTCACCTGCCATCAATCACAGCCCTGAAGCAGATAATCCTTCTTCCGATATACAGTCAGAAGGTCAATAGGAGCCTAAGGCTAGCTCACCAAGCCTCTGTCATTCACCTCCTTCATCTCATCAGGTAGGCATTTTACATCTCACATCATCACAAGAAGGGTGAGTGCAGTACAATAAGGTATTTTGAAAAAGATCACATCCATACAACTTTTATGTATACGTCATAATTGTTCCATTTTATTACCATTGTTGTTAATCTGCTATTAAATTAAACTTTATCCAGATATGTATGATCAGGAAGAAAAACAGCACTGCTGTTCCTTGAACAGCACAGGTTTGAAATGCATGGATCCACTCCTACACAAACTTTTTTCAATAAACACAGTACTGTAAATGAATTTTCTCTTGCTTATGATTTTAACATTTTTCCCCTCTAGCTTGCTTTATGGTAAGAACACAGTTCTTATAATACACAGAACCTACATGACGTGGTAACAATCTGTTTACATTATCAGTAAGGCTTCCAGTCAACCATAGGCTATTTGTAGTAAAGTTTGGGGTCGAAAGTTATCCGTGGATTTTCAACTGCGCCAGGAGTCAGTGCCCCCAGCCCCATGACGTTCAAGGGTCAACTGTATAGATAGAGCCCCATACTACCTGCGGTTTCAGGCATCCACTGGGGGCTCTTGGAATTTATCCTCAGAGGATACAAGACTTGTCTGCCCATCTTGGTGAGTGATGGCTTACCTGCCTGGAGGGGAGTCTTGCCGCGATTCTGACTCCCATGCCCTTCCTAACTCCCCACGCAAAGGGTGCTGAAGGCCCTGCGGGGACCCGACACATTCACACCCCTCAAATCTGTCTCCTCCTTCTAGTGGCACTAACAGAACCTTACATTCAAGAGGCATTTGCAATACTGCGGTTTGCCAGTATTTATTTCTCATATATATTTGGTCTTTGTTCACAGTTCATGGCTCACAGCTCCCAAAACTCTTGGGATTTCCCAAGTGTTAGGGTGATAAAGGAGTCTTCTGTTATGTTAATGAATGCTGGACCCCAACCAAGGTAGGGGACTGCTTGCCAGGGGAAACAACCTTGAAATTAGAGACTTGGAACTTTCAGTCACCGCCCCCAACCTCCTCTGGGAGGGGAGAAGGGCGGGGCTGCACGCTCATTCAGCCAATGGCCAATGACTTAGTCTATCCTTAGTTGTAAGAAAGCCTCCACAAACACCCAAAGAGACTGGTTTCTAAGGCTTCGGGGTGGGTGGACTGGTAGGAGGGTCTGGAGAGAGCAAGGAAGCTCACAGCCCTTTCCCCAGACCCAACCCTATTCATCTCTTCATTTGGCTGTTGATGCGTATCTTTTATCATATCCCTCAATAAACTGGTGAACCTAAATGTCTCCCTGATTCCTGACAGCGCTCTAGCAAATTAATCGAACCCAAGGAGAAGGTCATTGGAACCGCCAATCTGAACCAGAAGCACAGGTACCAGTCACAATGCCAACAGGCTTGTCACTGGCATCTGAAGTGGGGGGACAGTGGAGAGGGCTGTCCTGTAGGTCAGACCCCCTAACCTATGCAATCTCTGTGTCGAATGGAGTTGAATTCTTGGACGTCCTGCTGGTGTCCTAGAATTGCTTGGTGTTGTATGTGGGGGAGCCCCTACACCTATTGGAACTGGGTCTAGGAACCCTCAAAGAGCATCATATTTTCATTTTGAAGAATTTTAAAATATATTATTATATTTACATCACAGTCCACATGCCGTAAAGAACTCCTTTAGCTAAGTGATTAAATTTGCCAAAAACTTACAAAAGAAAAGGCTAAATAAATAAATAAATGACAGAAAAGAAACGGCTGGCAATATAAGCCCATGTTTCCTAATTCCTGTTCCAACTTATGCCTTAGTACAATACATGGCTTCCCATCTATGGTTTAAAGATGTAATAACATCTTTTCCTAGATTCTACTACATGTTAAAATAGTTGTGATTTTTTTCAATCTTCAGAATACAAAATGCATTTTGCACTACCTCTCATTTCTAGGGCAAGTAGTTTGGATGAAAAAGTAATTCAGTCTCCATGCAGCAAAAGAGTTGGCCAGATGCTACACATCAGAAGTGGAAGCCAAGGCAGAAATTCACATAAACATTAAAGGAATGGGGAGACTTTGGATGAAGGACTTTTCCTTCTCAATCACAGGTAGACAATCTAAGTTTCTGTGACACTGTGGCTATTTCTAGAAAACCAACTTTGAACTCTTTAAGTGTCCTTATAACTTCAGATATTAGTTCTCCGAACATGAGAACCAGCTATTTTTTAAAGCCCATCAATAACCCTTTCAGCAACTGGATAGCTATACTTATTTACATTATAAAAGCAGCAATGCTAAATCACATGCCATTTTCAGTTTCCCTGCATTAAGAGATTACAACAGACAAAACCGTTTGACCCCAGCCTCCAGAGATGAATCCAAGGCTCACAGTCTTGCATATAAGACAGTGTGGAGCACAGCCCAGGAGAGGGGAAAAATGGGTGTGGAGCAGGTTAGGGAAAGTGTTCTGAAAGAGGTGGCATAGAGTAGGGCTTGGAAGGCTGGATGTGCTGTCTTCAGGTGAAATGGAGGAGGAATTCCAGACAAGGGGAGAAACAGAAATGAAGGGACGCGGACCACAGAAAGGCAAAGAAGGTAGAAACTGACATATGCAAAGTAATTTCTTTGTTGGTAGGATGAAAGAATAATCCTGTATCATTTCACATCCCAGGGCAATACATTAATTCAAACACAATGAACTCATTTAAAAAAAGAATTTTAAGTTTTTGTTTATTTAAGTGATCGCTAACACCCAATATGAGTCTGGAACTCATGACCCCGAGATTCATTAAGAGTCAGATACTCTACCAACTGAGTTGGCTAGGTGCCCTGATTTTTTTTTTAAATCCCAATGTGAGCAATATATCCTAATCATCTTCAGGCAATCACAGAGACTAGTAGCAATCCTGTTGGAAAACTCTAATGACAAATGTCTCCACTTCTTAACGTTCCTGGAGCAGCTAGCCTCGCGGCAGCTGGCTGGGAAGGGCACGGCGACTGTCAGTCTCGCACAGTACTAACTCGTGTGCCCAGGAGTTCCTGTTTCTCAGAATACCTGGACAACACGGCACCCTCCAACAAGCTCAAGGCTTCTTTAAAACAAAACAAAAAACGAGACTACCGCCTGAATTTTTTTTTTTTTAAATGTAGACTCAGCTCTTTTAACTGGCCTGTCGAGCTGTCTACCAGACACACTGGCACGCACCACACCCTTGCCCACCGAGCACCGCCTTCGCCTGCCAAGCTTGCGTCTTCTATGATAGAATCCCACTGTCAGAATGGCTCAAAAGCTGATTTTTCTCATGTGAAACCCAAGCAGTACTGACACTGGAGACACTAGACTAGAATGTTCCCAGAAAGACAGGTACTCCTTAAACAAATCAGAGGGCTTGGGTTATTTTTTTTCCCTATGGACTGCGGCGGGTGAGGGGGAAAGCTTAAAAATGCGTTATGTCAAAAACAATCTTCCCTTGAGAGATAATGGTAAAGATTTCGTGGTTTCTTTCCCAGGGTTCAAGGCGGGAACTTGTTCTTCAGCCCTTCTTATCTGTTCTCTCCCTGTTTCATGTAAGTTTTTGCCCGGCACTTTCCCGGGACCCTTGCAGTTGGGTTCGGCTAGGGGACCAAATTCCAACAAATGGGAGGTAAGCTGGAGCACCATGTAGCAGCTTCCAGGAACCCTCTGGCCCTCTCCTTCATTCCTTCCTCCTACCTGCTGCCACAGACACAAGTGTTTCCACCCTGCATCCTGAGTACCAGCCCCAGAACCCTAGGGAAGGCAAAGCGGTGATCTGGAGGGAGCAGGGGTCCCTGAATGCTTCCTGGAGCCAGAGGCTGCAGAAGTCCAGACTCACACAGGAGAGACAAAACTATCTTGGTTTTGGGGGTTTTTTTGCTTTATTTTTTAAAATGTATATAAAATCAATTATATAATATATTGTGTATCATTAGTTTCAGAGGTAGAGTTTGTGATTCATCAGCTGCATACAACGCCCAGTGTTCATCACATCAAGTGCCTTCCTTAACACCCATCACCCAGTTACCCCATCCCACACCCATCTCCCCCTCCAGTTATCTCTCAGTTTATTTCTTGGAGTTAAGAGTCTCTATGGTTTGCCTCCCTCTCTGTTTTTATCTTATTTTATTCTAACTTCCCTTCCTCTATGTTCATCTGTTTTGTTTCTTAAATTCTACATATGAGTGAAACCATATGGTACTTATCTTCCCCAAATGACTTAATTTGCTTAGCACAATATACTCTCATTCCATCCACATCATTGCATATGGCAAGACTTCATTCTTTTTGATGGCTGAGTAATAGTCCATTCTGTGTATGTATGTGTGTGTGTGTATATATATATCTCACATCTTCTATTATCCATTCATCTGTTGATGATGGATATCTGGGCTCTTTCCATAGTTTGGCTACTGAGGACATTGCTGCTATAAACATTGGAGTACACGTGCCTCTTCGGATCATACATTTTTATCTTTGGGGTAAATATACATAGTCGTGTAATTGCTGGGTCATAGGATAGCACTATTTTCAACTTCTTGAGGAACCTCCATACTGTTTTCCAGACTGGTTGCACCAGCTTGCATTTCCACCAGTGTAAAAGGGTCCTCCTTTCTTTGCATCCTCGCCAACATCTGTTGTTTCCTGACTTGTTAATTTTAGCTATTCTGGCTGGTGTAAGGTGGTGTCTCACTATGGTTCTGATTTGTGTTTCCCTGCTGCCGAGTGACATTGAACACTTTTTCATGTGTCTGTTGGCTATTTGGATGTCTTCTTTGGAGAAATGTGTGGTCATGTCTTCTGCCCATTTCTTGATTGGATTATTTGTCTTTTCCGGTGTTGAGTCTGGTAAGTTCTTCATAGATTTTTGATACATCTTGTTTTAAACCACTGGTATCTTATAATTCTGTTACCTAAAAACTTAATTCTAACAGAAACAGCTTCCCACCCTTCTCTAACATCAGAAACTGCAGGGACCACAGCTGAACAGAACTAATACTGTGTAACTTCCCCACCCTTCCAGCTTCTGCTGGCCCTGGAGGAGCAGGCTCCCAGTGCCGTCCCCCTTTCACACAGTCTAGAACCACAGCTTCCTAATAAATCAGAAGGCTACATGGTTAAAGCAATAAAAGTAACCCAAACCTGATGGCAAAACAAAAAAACTTCTAAGTAAAGAAAGGATAGCTCCTGGCTGCCTTTCACTGGGAAAAGCCACTGCCTGTGGCAGTAGCCTACAGTGGCTTTGTCACAAGCTGGTGTAAATTGAGAAATGCTTGTGTATGATCTGCTTTTAGGACTGGACGCACAGAAACTACCTTCTAGTTTAGAACCTATCGCTCTGCTCCCAACCACACATGGAGGGACAATCCCATGCAGGGGCCTGCAGGGACCCCTCTGAGACACTTCAGGGAACCCAGGGTAGGAGGGTATTCCACACCAGAAATGTAAGAGGTGTTAGAAGGAACACACAGATGATGCCCTCATCTCACCTGCTCAGAATAAGTCCTCAAGGGGGCCTTGTCAGTAAGAGCCCAGCACCACTTACATTGCCCTGAAGGTGAGAAATGAAAATGATTCTACTCTCCAAAGACTACCTGAAACACAATCATTGACATGCACTGCCTCCTTCCCTGGGGATGGACGACAGGAGCCCCAGGTTGGAAAGCAATTACCCTCCTGCTGCACTCAAAGTCCGTCAACACTGCGACATACTGTGCAGTTCTTGCAAAGCCAGAAGAGGAAGAACGGGGATAATGTCCTGCTTCCTACTCAGTCTTGGGAGGAAGAACTCCAAGGGACAAGAAGGTCTTATCAATGAAAGAAGGTTGCTACATTCCCAAGGCCTACAGGTGCGTGGATCCCAATCAGAAACCAACACACAAGAGCAGAATTAACGAGAAAGATGTGTATAAGAGATCATCTAGTGTTCTTGAGGCCAGGATTCCAGTTTCCACTATTATCCACTATTGTAAGATAGGCAGGTAGGTCCAGTGCGAGGATTAGATGAAGCTGATACGGAAAGAGCTTGCAAAGCATCTGGCAGAGCTTTTGTCCAGTGATAAAGGTCAGTTCCAACGTTGGCATAAAAGCAAAATAGTTAAGACTGATAGTCTGATGTCCATAGACTCCACAGAAACAATTCAGGACAAGGCTAAAAAGAGTCTGGTTTAGAATTTAATTTATTGTGTGTGAGGGGTGGGGGTGGAGCGTGCAGGGGAGTAGGTAGCTGGGGGGGCGGTGGGCAGGCAGGCAGGCCGATCGCCTCCAACTTAATTCAAGTGAGCTGACAGCTCCGGGCTGCTCTCCACTGAAACAGCCACAAAAGTAGTGGGAGCCTCCCTTTCAATTCAGCCCAGGGAATTTAATTGTTCTTAATTATACAGGCGCCACTCACATGCAAATAGTGCATAAGGGGTTTTCCTTTTAAATTGTAATTTTTCTTTCAAACCCCCGAGGCACTGAAGTGTTATTGCTGAAGATCTGACGTAAGAAAGAGTGGCCCTGGGTCCAAGAGCCCAGGAGAGAGGCCCCTCTTCACTGGCCCTCCCTCCCTTTGTCTGGTCCTGCAGGCTTGTTGCCCTCCCACGAGTCAGAACTGCCCCAGCCTTGCAGCCAGGCTCCGGCCTGAGCTTCTCCCCCTCTGCTTCCAGCATTCTCCATCCCTAGACAAAGCCCAGGATGAATCGGAGGCGGCGCGGACTCCAGGGCCCAGCAGAGAAGGGAGGGGCAGCGGAGATCAGCCGGGGGCAACACTGTCTGACCCACTCCAGGCACGCCCATCCCCAAAGAAGAGGAGCTCCCCAATAAAAGCTGTGCTCTAAAGGTAGTAAAAATAGCTCCATGGAAAAAATGCTGCCAACAAGTAAATAAAAACAAAACAAAACAAAAACAACTGTCCTGTGCAGAAATGATTGCAACTAAAGAATACACAGAGGAAGAGCAGAAGGCAATACTAAAATTAACTGACAACATCAGGACAGGACCGGTGGAAGGTCGGGAACATCTCCCTCTCCCCTTTGAGCAGCTCAGTGACTTTGAGAATATTAAAAATTCTTGGTTATGTGCTTTTAGGAAACTCAAGAGCAAAAGGAAGGACATTCTTTTTAAACATTACTTGTAATCATTTCTTTCGATCAATTCAAAGAATGCATTTCCACATTTATAAGTTATTTAAAAGCTAACAAAAGTTTCAATTCCAGAACACTTGGTTGTTAATTGCTCTACTTCCCTAAGTCACTGGTTATACTTTGGTCCCCCAGGGGCTTCTCTTCCTCCACTACTTCTTCAAGACAGAGACCCCCAGTCTGAAAACCTTCTCCCTCCCGCCTACATGCCCTCACGGCTGGTACAATCTCAGGCTCCAAATAGCACCCCAAACTTACACCTCCGGCTCAGCCCCCTTCCTGGTCCTAGCCCCCTGGCTACGCAACCCCAGGTCAACTGAATGTCTATAAGACACTAAAAAAAAAAAGTCTAAAACTAAACTCCTTACCCAAGTCGCTCCTTCGAGAGCTCTCTCAGCTCAGCTGTCCAAGCCAACACTCTTGGAATCATCCAGACTCTTCTCTGCCTCTCACCCCACATCAGTCAGTTGGAAATCTTGTGAGTGCTGCTCTCAAAGCATATCCAGAGCCTCACCACCTTTACCAGCTCCCTGATGGCCCGAGGACCCCATCTACTTGATGTCCTAATTCCTGGCTGCGTGGCCTCAGTGGCTCACTCTCCCTGCAGCTGAGCCCCACACCAGCCTTTGTACATCTCAGATCACGTCACTGCTCGGCTCACAACCCCTGCAAAGACCGCCCACTGCGAAGGTCTCCCGTGAACCCTACTCCACGCTCTCCCCGGTGGCCTCATTGCCTTCAATTCCCTCCCCTCCTTGGTCGGTGGTCTGCTCTGTGAGCCTCCAGGCTTAAGCTCCCACCTCCTGGAGCCTCTGTAAGGGCTCTTCTGTCAGAACGTTCTCTCACACAGCTTCATGGCCAATCCCCTTACCGCCTCCATATCTGTATAAACTCTCCCTCTGAAAAGCCTCCACACCCTAATGACAGCCCCCACCATATCCACAATCCTCATCTTTTCCCTCGCCCTTGCCCAGCCTCCTCCACACCACGGAGAGTCTTCAAACGCCTGCTGGTTTCAGCTGTTTATTGTATTTAGGTTTGCTGCCTCCTTCCCATACCCGATTTTGACGCAAGTTCCACCAGGACAGGGATTTTGGTCTTGTGTGCCAACCTGTCCCAAGTATTTAAAGAACAGTTGCTGAATAGGACTTCTTAAGTAAAAGAAAACCTTTTCGGCTGATGCCCCGGATTTATAAAATCACCGTTCAGGCCTCAGAATTCCTTTCTGATGATCCAGTATAAAGTCAGCCCCACATAACACAGCAGAACCACGGGGTCATAAAAAAAGAAGAAAAAAAAAAAAGAGTTTTCCAAATTTCAATTTAAACTTTTACTGAATCTCATTTTAAGGGAAAGAAAGAACAAATAAACGATCGATGTATACAAACATCGTTTGTATAAAAAACCAATGTCGGGTAAGTTACATTTTTTCTTCATCTTAAAAAAAGCCAGGCCTAGTCATGTCAAGGGTATATAAATTAGAGTGACTTACTAAATTTCAAGACCACTAAGAAATTTAATGGGCGCCTGGGTGGCTCAGTCGGTTGAGCGTCTGTCTGCCTTCTGCTCAGGTCATGATCCCAGGGTCCCAGGATCGAGACTCGCATCAGGCTCCCTACTCAGTGGGGACCCGGCTTCTCCCTCTCCCTCTGCCCCTCCCTCTTTTCATGTTCTCTGTCAAATAGATAAAATCATTAAAAAAAAAAAAAAGGGAACTAAGAAATTTTTAAAGAGGATAGTGAACCCATTGAGGAAAAAAAGGCAGTGGATCAGGCATGGAACATCTGGGAAGGGTAAAGCTAGTACCATAAGAGACCCACTTTGCTAACCTGGGACTGGGCAGAATCTTTCAGAAGGCAGCAGTCAGGGCCTGGGCCTGGCTCACATCCCTGATGAACCATCTGAATCAGCATCACCAGTTACCACAGCACGCCTGAGATGGCTGTTATGTCCCACTGCTTAAACGAGTAGGTTTGTAATCCCAGAATGAAGAAGAAATCAACACCTACCGTCTTTATAAATACCCGGTACACAAAACCCAAGGCGAGCTGAGGTGAGCCCCAGCACCAGACCCTCGGCTTCAGCCCTGGCCCTACACTAGTCCTCCAGCCACAATGGGGACAAATTTGGCCAACACGGAGGGAAAAGAACCAAGAGAGGGACGGAAAATCCTGAAATTCACTTATTCCTTGAAGCCAACAACTCTCCTTCTTCCGGGTTATAAGAGCTAACAAATTCCTTTTATTTATTTTATTTTCTTTCTTAAAGATTTTATTTGTTTGAGAGAGAGAGAGAGAGAGAGAGAGAGAGAGAGAGAGAGAATGAGCAGAGAGAGGGAGAAGCAGGCTTCCCTGCTGAGCAGGGAGCCCAGTGCAGAGCTCGATCCCAGGACCCCGGGACCATGACCTGAGCAGAAGGCAAGACGCTTAACCAAATGAGCCACCCAGGCATCCCCAACAAATTCCTTTTAATGCTTAACTGAATGACTGGAGTCTGTTGCCTGAGGCTGCAGAGGTCCCAACTAGTAGTTAGATAACCCAGCAACTAAAATATAATTCACGAGGTTGAGTCCAAGAGTCAGAAGAGCAAGTAACCTTTGGAACATTATAATCTATTTTATGACTACATATAAAAACAGATGTTTTCTGAGAAAGAGGCTGATTCTGCAGAGGGGCCTAAGATCACCTGCATCCCCACCATAAAAACAAAACAAGGGGCGCCTGGATGGCTCAGTAGGTTGGGCGACTGCTTTAGGCTCAGGTCATGATCCTGGAGTCCAGGGATCGAGCCCCACATCAGGCTTCCTGCTTGGCGGGAAGCCTGCTTCTCCCCCTCTCACTCCCCCTGCTTGTGTTCCCTCTCTGGCTGTGTTTCTCTCTGTCAAATAAAATCTTAAAAAAAAAAAAAAAAGTGCAAACTACATTTTCTTTATAAAAGAACCAATAGCTTCTTAGTCTAAGGGGAACCAAAATGTTCTAAAATCACATTGTGGTGAAGGCTGTACCATCCCGCAGATAGACTACAAATCATGACCAGTGTACTTTCAATGGGTGAATTGTATGGTATATTAATTACGTCTCCATAAAGCTGCTTTTTTTCCCCTGAGACCCTATAGCAACCGCACAGTACCAGCCTCCTAGTTCAGTCGTTAGGACTCAGTGCAGCAAGGGATAGAGGAGGCCCCTTCTGCAGAAGCATCTTCTCCAACTCACACCCATCTGGGCCCTACCAGCTCACTCCTTTCCATGCACACAAACGCTTCTGGTACGTAAGGAAAATGCTCTATGTGGAGGCAGCTGATCAGCGCCGTCCGTACTGCCCGTCACGATGCAGCACTTGGTGAGCTGCCCATTATCCAAGTGCAGAATCATTCTGCCTCATTTCAAGCAGCCTGGCAGTTGCAGAGGAAGAGCAGTCCTGCCCGTCAGTGAAGGCCCATTTGACGTATAACCCCCCGCTGCTATGAGGACTCCAATCATCTAAGGCTAATCAATTTCAATCAAGAAGGCACTATGAGACCCCAAAATAATGGTGACTTCCGTCTTCATCTTTTAGCATGTACATCTGAAAAGCCAGCATGAGAGGATGAATGAGAAGTGCAGAAATCAGGACTGGTGTTTTTTCCTTTTCTTTTTTGGGGGGGGACGGAGGGAGGTGGGGTACCAGGTGAAGAAATCAAATAAGAACAGAACAAATATTTACACAAGACATGTGCTCTCCCCCCTGTCATCTCCATCCCTACATGACATGGGAGCCCTGACCCTTAAACCACCTGGCCTCCAGAGCTCAACTCCATGAACTCCAAAACTACTAAATTATTTCAAATTTGCCAGTTCTCCAACCCTTGACCTCTCTTCTGAGGGGGCATTTCCGTATTTTAAATAGCTTCTATTGTGATTTTTCCACCAACTATAAACAGAGATAAGAAAAATACACTAACAGTATTTTATACAATGAAATGAACGTATATACCATAAAATACCACAGCTGAACAATAAAATACAGTACCTACACAGTTAAATTGTTAACTCTCGTTAGAAACAACTCGATTTTTATCTTATATTCAGTAACACTTCAGAAATATATTTCTTTCCTCTAGTAATAACAAAAGAAGGAAATCCTGTACACTCCCCTCTAGAAATACTACCACATTCTGGCAGCAGTCACAGAATTAATCCCATCAAAGTCAAGAAAAGGTTAATCCTCAGCAGTGGAATCTTCAAAAGCGTGTAACTCCTAAACATTCCTTTATAAAAAGGATCATCACAGGGTATCTGGGTGGCTCAGTCAACTGAGCCTCTGACTCTTGGTTTCAGCTCAAGTCATGATCTCAGGGTGGTGGGATCAGCCCCATCCACCTCAGTCTCCGAACTCAGCCGGAGTCAGCTTGCAGATTCTCCCTCCCTCCCTCTGCCCTCCCCCACGAGCACATGGTGGGCACTTGCAAGCATGCTGGCTCTCTCGCAAATAAATAAATCTTAAAAAAAAAAAAAAAAGGGATCATCATGAGCACAGCTCATACAGTCAAGAAATTTGTCCACTGATACCCAATTTACCCATCCTTCAGAGATAACCAGGAACAGCTTTTTTAAAATATGGACTTCAGGACTCCACAGCCTCTTCCTGAATCAGAATCTCAGGGGACAGAGCCTGGAAATCTGCACTGTGAGAACAGCTCCCTTAGGCAATTCCACTCTCCTTGCAGGCATTAGGAAGGCAGAAGTAGCATGTGCATTACAGAACCACAGATCCATTTACCCATCTCTCCGCTGCTCGTTCCAGGGAAACTTCTGTTTCCAATGCAGCTCATTCATTCTCATCATTAAATTTTTTGGTCTCGTTGAGAATCAGGTTGCAGGAAACCAGCTAGCTATTTTAAGCAGAAAGGGATTTTCATATAGGGAAGTAGATGCTTACGAGCCTGCTGAAAGGTTCCAGGGAGCAGTGTCTCTGCTGGGCCTCTAGGAGGGCCTCCCCGGAACAAGAGGAAAACAGCCCCCACAGGAGCACTGATACCTCCGTCACACGGGGGAGGGGGGGAGGCGTATCACCTCAGTTCAGTCCTGGGACTACTGAGCCAGGAACATCCCACCAGCTGGGATCGAAGGGTCTGAGAGCAGCCCTGCTGCCCCCGTTGGTCCTACGCCACACAGTCGCTAAGTTAAAGCAAGGGAAGACTCCTTCACTTTCTGCTACCCTCGGGAGGCTGAACTGTTTCTGATGCTGCTGCCCCGAGCAGTGATCACCACAGCCAAGCCCAGCCCGCCAGCCTCCCCCTGAGCAGAGGACCACAACTCTGCAGCAGCCCGAGGCGGGAGTCCCCTGCGCCACAGTCCTCAACACTTTTCACATCTCTCTCACCTACAGGACCTCCTCCGGCCTTCTTTCCGTGTCCCTTTCCCGCGGGGACGACAGCTCACTCGGATCCCAGTATCGAACCTGGCATCTTTCTTCTTTTCTGACTCCACTCATAATGCAGCCTTTCTCAGAAGGGGTCCTGATTTTTATCATCCAATAAACTGGATGTTTGCCCCCAAATCCTGTCCATTCACATCGATCATCGATGCCACTTGAACGAAACCGATAGGATTAACAAAATATATACTACCACCATCTTCACAAGAGAACGCTACTGATCACATTAGCAAGATCTGCCCAAATCAACCAGCACGTTTTACACAGTACTTTCCAGACCATATGTCCAACACAGCACGAGCGCTACGAATGGAGAAAAGCCCCTGACCACGAGGAGCTGGTCTTCTCAGAGGGGCAGCAGAGACCTAAGGAAAACGAACAGTAGAGACAGCGGGAATTTTAGATGCTGCAACTAGAATATGTGACCCCAATATTAACTACAAACTACTCGGATTTGAAAGAAAAACGTTTGTTCTTTTCTTAAAGCACGCGTGAGCTCTCACGGAATGAACACACGGTAACATCTTGTGCAATGGCCCACAGAGTCCATTTTTGCAGTCAGATCTTACTTAATACGATAAGCACCATGTGACTTCAAACAGGGGCATGTGTCGAATATCAGAAGACCTCCCACCGTTACCTGGCCAGGGTGAGGAGTGAAGGGAAAGCTTTAAAGCAAGCAAAATCATTCCGAACACAAGGAGTCAGGCCAGAGAGGACACTGCACTATAAGATGCATGTGTACCCTTAATTTCTTCATCTATCTTCTCCTGTGAGTAAACTACTTGTACTCCTAGATGTAACTTGGGTGCCATATTCGTGCTTACATGAAGACCGCCCCCCCGCCCCCCCCCCACCCTACCCCATCGCACCAAGGGTTTCGGTTTTCTCTTCTCATTGGCTTTTCACATCTTTCCGCCTTCCAAAGCAGCAGCACCCGTTTCTAAATAAGGAGTGCACATTAGTTTCTCACTGAACACACTCACTTTCAGTAAGTGGAAACATATACATAGAGTAGGTTTGTCTTCAGGTTACGCTCAAAGTGGAAGAGGCACACTCACAAAAACTTGCTAATTTGTTTTAAGCAGAAGCTTCACTTCCATTTCTTTCCTAAAAGGATTCTATCCCATGCTCCCCATTTTAGAAGCATGCTGTATGCAATTTCCTTACATAGAAAATTCAGAGTAATCCATCATTTCTTTTACTACTGCAAATACAACCAATTCAATACGGAACAGAACATTCTCACTATTTTTTATGATGATGATTATGTTCAGGTAGCCAATATACAGTACATTTCTACCTTCTATAGATGAAAGTCAAAGCTCACAGGCACTGGATTAAGTGTCATTTCTCATAAGCACCAAGATACAATTAGTTACACACCATCCTGCAAATCACCAAAGATAATGCAACAGATGACTGATGAATGGTCTCTGAAGCCCTCTGGACAGTGGGGTAAAAGCAGCAGAAGGCTCTTCCTCACCTCACAGAATCCTGCTTCCAGAGGACATGATCCTCCCCGATTAGACTAAATGCAAAGTTGTCCTACAGAAAGGGAGCAAAAATCCAAAGCCTGGTGTGACCTATAACACATACCATCAGATAGGGAGCTATGGCTTACATTTCTCTCCAGTTTCAACCCTATCTCTAGGCCACACTCTTTGAGGGAGGGGCCAGCTACCCCAACCCCAAACAAATCCTTTTTCCCCCGTATTTCTCTTAGTCTTAGAAACTCTAAAACTGAAGCCTACATTGTCAACTGCTTTGCTTGATACACAGAAACTTCATTTTTTTTTAAAGATTTTATTTCTTGGGGCGCCTGGGTGGCTCAGTTGGTTAAGTGACTGCCTTCGGCTCAGGTCATGATCCCGGAGACCCGGGATCGAGTCCCACATCGGGCTCCCTGCTGAGCAGGAAGCCTGCTTCTCCCTCTCTCATTCCCTCTGCTTGTGTTCCCTCTCTGGCTGTGTTTCTCTCTGTCAGATAAATAAAATCTTTAAAAAAAAATATTTCTTTATTTGACAGAGAGAGAGATCACAAGTAGGCAGAGAGGCAGGTAGAGAAAGAGGAGGAAGCAGGCTCCCTGCTGAGCAGAGAGCCTGACTCTGGCCTCAGTCCCAGGACCCTGAGATCATGACCTGAGCCTAAGGCAGAAGCTTAACCCTCTGAGCCACCCAGGTGCCCCCATACACAGTAATATGAACATTTGATGAGATAGGGCCAGGAAGGGAACCTACCAGAGGCAAGACCAATATTTCAAAAAACATAAGAGAAAACGGAAGTGACAGTTATTTCCTCCTTAAGTTCCAAAATAAGTCTTTTCCTCCTCTACCTGCTTTTAAGCTGACACTTGTTCTCACACCTTATTTTTAACTGTCTTATTGTTTTCAAACCTAGAGGGTTCCCCCTAAATTTCCACAGATGAATGGGTTTATCTGCATTACTGCAACCAGACTGGTCCTTCTTATTTTAAAACTGGTCCTCTTGTTTTTCAGTATTTTAAAACACGCCACATAGTTTTCTCCAGTCACTGGAAAAGGATACACTAAATTTAAAACTTATGTTTTCAACCCACACAAATCTACCAATGTCAGTTGCTAGGAGAGCCTTACTCTCAGTTCTGTTTTCATCGACTAGATTCTCCCTATCAATACATTTCCATTTTTACAACTCAATAATACAGTTTTCGAAGAGGCAACCTATAATCCATCTTGTGTTATCTAATGCCAAATTCTCAAAGAAAGCTGAGGCTACAACATTTGACTCCCAGTCCTAGAGCTCTATTCACCGCCACAATGCTCTCCATTTCACAGACACAAGATAAGTGCAATGAGTGAATGGCTGTCACGCGGCTAGCGCGCATGTCTTTCAGCATGCCAAGAAAATTCAGAACAGAACCCAGGAAAACGCAGCTGCTAACACCCTAAAATACACAAGATCAGGGGCGCCTGGGTGGCTCAGTTGGTTGAGCGACTGCCTTCGGCTCAGGTCATGATCCCGGAGACCGGGGATCAAATCCCACATCAGGCTTCCTGCTCGGCGGGAAGCCTGCTTCTCCCTCTCTCACTCCCCCTGCTTGTGTTCCCTCTCTGGCTGTGTTTCTCTCTGTCTAATAAATAAAATCTTTAAAAAAAAAATACACAAGATCAAAACCAAAGCCTCTCAGATTATAAAAATATGGTATCAAGATGAAACTGGAGAGAAATAAATGTAAGGTGCTCCACTGAGGCAGGAAAAACTAACACAAATGGACAGTAAAAAGCCACCTGTCAAATACTTGGACAGCATGCTGTTTTAGTATACTAAGTATCCCTATCCAAATAGTGTTGTCTTCAACAAAAGAGCCACCCAATCAAGTTTCTTACACAGAGACAATCCCTGCTTTACTTTCGCAGCACATTCCTAGAAACCATAACATAAAGCCCATCCTATCCGCCCATGGGAAGTGCAATAAAATCGATGGGTCACATCCTGGCCAAAGACACCAAATAAATCACAGTAATGACAATTCTGCACAAAATCTATGACACAACTCCAAACCCTCTAAATAATATAAAGTGATAAAATCAAGGCACAGCATTGGAATTTGATGTTAAATCTCTCTAAATCTCTCCTCTCAATCAGTAAATGAAACTCCAAATGACCCCTTGCCCAAGGTCAGAAATGGAGTTAGAAGCCAACTGAGAAACAAATCCGGCCCTCCAACTAACCAATCCATGCACTTCCACACAAGCTTACTTTCTTTACCAAAGTCCCTTAAAACAGACAAAAAGCATACACTGTTATTAAGCTATCTCTCAAATAAGATAAAGATAAAGTAAATAAAAATGTAACTGCCATATAACACATTTTACCTGCAAACAATGCTAGCCATTAAAGACCTCTGTGTGCTCCTCACTAATAAGCTTTTGTGTGTGAAGGGGGGGGAGTTAAAATTCACAAAGTATTGTGGGAGAATAGTTGGCATTGCCAACCCAGAGGATCCATGACTTTTGGTCATGCCCTCCTTCCGGTTAGAGACCCAGCCCACCTGGCCTTGGGGACTTGCATGTGACCCAACACAGGTCCGTCAGAGCCCTTCCCCAGACCACAGGAACTGTGAGGGAGTCCTTGGCGTGCAAAGCTTTAAGAAATCCATGCAAAGCTTTGAGAACGGCACTCCTGTGCAGCCAATGTCCAAACTCCCCATTAGACCTTCTGCACGAGGCAGAGGTAAAAACCAAACAGAAGTGGAATCTGGGAAAGACAGGACAACCCTGTGTACCTAAAGTGAGAGGTACCGGCCAGACAGTATTACTGAGCAGAGTGGGGCTGATAGAATGATTCTCTCCTTTTTGTTCTTCTCTGAGTCACCCGAGCTTGCTACTGCAAGCATGAATTTGATAATGAGAAATACAATGGGAAAATTGTGTCATGAAGAAGGGCAGGGTTGATATTCAACTAGAATGGATTCCCTTATCTAAGACCTCTCCTGATTGGAACCTTGGGTATCACCCTGAGCATGGGCTCAAAAACAAAATGTTCCCTATAATCTATGAGGGCGACAGCCTCACTTCTGGGTGTGGTCCTGATCTGGAGGTAAGTTTTCATTTTCTTTTGACACTAGCTAACTGTAGACATTGCCCACAGTCCCACCAATAGTAATAGAAACAATGATCACCTGAGAACTCCACTACAAAACCCGAGGTGAGTTAGAGGCATACAGCCAACCTCCCTGTGCTCCCCTCAGCACACCCTGCAGCCAACCAGTGTCTGCCTCCACATATCCATTTTTTTTTTTTTAAGATTTTATTTATTTGACAGAGAGAAACATGGCCAGAGAGGGAACACAAGCAGGGGGAGTGAGAGAGGGAGAAGCAGGTTTCCCGCCGAGCAGGAAGCCCGATGTGGGACTCGATCCCGGGTCTCCAGGATCATGACCTGAGCCGAAGGCAGTCGCCCAACCAACTGAGCGACCCAGGCACCCTGCCTCCGCATTTCTAAAGCCTCGATTCCTCTTCCTCAAACCCTTCTGCTTCTCTTCACCTCAAACAGTACGTGCACACGTGCTTCAGATTTGGGCTCCTCCTACATGGTGCAGTGATGTTTTCATTCCCGTTGTCAGTTCTGTTTGTTATGTTTCTCTCCACTCTCCATTTCATTCCTGAGACATCTACTCCCCCCTTCCCTAACCGAAGGCAAACCTCCTAACCTTGAGTTTTACCGAAGGAGTTCCATTCATCAGACAGCAGGAGAGACAAATAGAAAATACTGAAGGCTCACAAATACCTCTGCTGAAAAAGCAACATCATTCTGGTAGTCCTAACTAATAGGGTTCATCAAGGTCTGCTGTCACGTTTGGGAATCACGTTCACAGGAGACTGTGCTTCAGGTCTTATCCTGACCTAAAATGCTAAAAGCACAACAAATGCAAAAGGCAAAAACACAGGTCATCCTGCGGTCACATGGTCTTTAAGCACTTTTTCAGACCAAAGAAAGCAGAGTGCCATGGCAATATTACGTGATGGTTAAGTTAATTAGACGACGCCACAAAAACCAACTCGATCCCTAACTCCTGCCTAGTCTAACCACCAAGCATCACAGTGGGCATGGGGAAACCCGGGAGCTCTGCAGCCCTGAGGCTGAGGCAACGGGGATTTCCTCGGCCTTGCTTAAATCACCTAACTCACCAAAGGCAGGGCTCCGAGCAAAGCTGGTGCTGAAAGGGGACAGAAGGATTGCAGTGACAATCCCGACAGCACAGCCCCTGGTGAGACCCAGGAGCTACCTTCTGGGCAGACTCTCCATTCACCAGAAGGAACATTTATGAAAGAACGCCTCGGGCTCTGGCACCCAGCTAAGGGCACCAGGGACACCAAAATAAGAAAGTAAAGGGACTGTGCTCTTCAAGAACTCCATCTCACCAGGTGGGAGAGAACCGGATGCTCCTGCAGAAGGAGCAGGGCACTGGGGCTTCCCGGAAGAGACCCGGCAGCCGAGTCTCAGGGGCCCCAGAGAGCACAGCCCCTCGGCACCACATTTATCCTTCCTTCCACGCTGGCTCTCTTCCCTCCCCGGGTGCCTGTCAGCACAGGGTTCTTCCTCCAACCCGCCCACCTTGGAAGGGAACAGATCGCTCTTCCGAGGAGGTCTCCTTAATATACGCACATAATAAAAGCCAGAACACCTATTTACTATAAACTGATGAACTTAGAAAGTTGAAATTAAAGGGTACAAACAGGAACTCAAAACCCACAAGCTGAAGCTTCAAAGATGAGAATGTCCCATTTCATAAAAGGTGGTTGCGGGTTCCCACTTCACTGCTCTACATCCCCCGCCCCCCCCAGCTCCATAGACACCTCATTTCTCACTGTCTTCCAAATTTACATTCAACAGCTTTCCTCACATCCAAAGAGGCCAGAGGCCCCAGCAGAGGCGGGATTTTACTCTAGACTGTTCCGCTTTAAGCGGCAGCCTTAGCAGAGCACATCCAGAAACACAGCAAGACTTGTGTTGGGCAGGAGAATTGTGGAACATTTTTCTTCTCTATATTGCTTAAAGACTGTAAAGTAAGTGTGTAGTTCCTTCTATAATTAGAATAAGGAATAAAAGACAAGGAACAATCAGAACAAGGAACGCAAGCTACAAGGTGGATGAACCCTGAGGACATATGCTAAGCGAGATAATCAGTTCCCAAAAGACAAAGACTACGATTCCACCCCTTGCATTGGGGCTTAAAGTATCTATGATGACAGAAAGTGGCTGTCAGGGGCTGAGCGGAGGGGGAACGATGAGTCCTGAGGGTGGATGGAGGGGCTCATAGCCCAGCCGTGTGGCCGGTTAATGATGATTTTCATATTATATATATTTCATCACAGTTAAATAATTTTTGAAGAAAAATCGTCTTTAGGGTGTCTGGGTGGCTCCGTTGGTGGAGTGTCTGCCTTCCTCTCAGGTCATGATCCTGGGGTCCTGGGATGCAGTCCTGCACTGGGCTCCCGACTCAGGGGGGAGCCTGCCTCTCCCTCTCCCTCTGCCCCTCCCCACCACTCCTGCGCTCGCTCTCAAATAAATTAATTAAATGTTTTAAAAAACAGTCTTCAGAAATGTAATTTATCTAACTAAACTAGGGTCTATCTCTGCTTCATAACACACACATCCTTTTTTGAATGGTACCCAATGGAGCTGGCAATTATAATGGAGACTATCTCATTCCTAACTAGAACATCAAGAGTGGATACCCATATTGAGAGAGTCCTGCCTGGAAGACGGGGGCCCAAAATTTTCCCTGGAGATAGAGCCATCCTCTACCCTCCCCCCAACGTTAAGCACTTTTATCCTCAATACAGACATCACCACCAGCAGCCAAATCCCTAACATGGAGCTACTTGCTAAGAGGCTAATTCCAGCCTCCCTGCTACCCTAGAAAAGGAGGCACATCATCCTCTTTCTATACATGAAGAAGAAAGGGCCCAAGACGACACACTTCCAAGTGGTTAAAGTCTTTGGGCCGCCTGACTTGGCCTCCCCACCACCTACTTGCCTTCCCCCCCCCCCAAGGTCAGACACACAAAGCACTGGCTTGGAGGGGGGGTGGCGGCAAGTCACTCCGCCCACTTGCCCCACCCCTCAGCACAGACACACTGAACACTTGCTCTATAATTGCTGGGCACTATTTTTTTTTTTTTAAGATTTTATTTATTTGCCAGAGAAAGAGAGACACAGAGAGAGGGAATACAGCAAGGGAAGTGGAAGAGGGAGAAGCAGGCTTCCTGCCGAGCAGGGAGACTGACGCCAGCGTCCTGGGATCCTGACCTAAGCCGAAGGCAGACACTTAACGAATGAGCCACCCAGGCTCCCCAGGGCACCATTTTAAATGCTGGATCCAAACTCCTTGCCTGAAAAAGTGGAAGGTGTAGAGGTGGCTTTTAGGCAACAGGCTTGAGCACTGGGAAGCTGAGTAAGGTAGGAGGGCCCACAGTGACGGCCAGCCTGAATGCAAGCGGGTTCATTAGGTGACTTACCGCAAAAGAGCCATAGACCCTAGCTGACCACTGGGTGACTGACAACCAGGCACAGGCCCCCAAAAAGGAAAATTCCATAGGTTCCCACAGCTCCTTACTCCCCACTTAAGGATAGTCCTCTCCCCACCACTTCCTGGAGGATGCAGACCTTCTCTCCTCTGCTTCCTTGCAGTGTATTCAGTGAACTCCTGTCTCCTTTGTTCTGTCTTGGGTGAATCCTTTCACCGCCAGCGCCCCGGCCTCCATCTGCTCAGGCCACACACTGGAAGGTTCCACAGTGCTTCCTACCAACTCACTCCAAAGACAAAATACTTCCAGTAGTGCTGAATTTTTGCATTTATTATTTATTTAAGATTTTATTTATTTATTTGACAGAGAGAGGGAGAGAGAGCTCACAAGCAGAGGGAGCGGAAGGGAGCGGGAGAAGCAGGGTCTCTGCCGAGCAGAGAGTTGGATGTGGGGTTCAATCCCAGGACGCTGAGATCGTGACCTGAGCCAAAGGCAGCCGTTTAACCCACTGAGCTACCCAGGTGCCCCCAAATTCTTCACATTTAGTAATGAATCCATCTCACTCAAGAACCCAACCACACAGGAGATCTTTATCACTCAACTGAAACCACTGCTCCCTAAACACTGAGTCACTGGGGAAAGGAGAGAAGGCTGCAGGAGCTGGCCCTTCCTAATCTCTCATCAGCACTTCTCAAACTTTCCCCATTGGTTAATGGGGGAATTATTAATAACCCTGACAGTGGGGAATGAAATGCACCAGGGGTCTAGGGCCCTTCCTATTTTCCAATCTAATGTGTGACAAATGTCAAAAGGCCAGTCGTCTATTTTTTTAAATGGATGCAAACCAAACACTCTGCTCTTAACTGTTGGGCTTATTTTAGTCTAAAAATCTCCCTTCCGAGTCTTAAGTAAAACTGGCAACCAAGAAAGATGGACCATGTATGTTCAAGGCCTCCAGAAACCCCAAAGCCCCAGAGTTAGCCCAGGGGAGGAAACGGGCCCTGGCTGTCCCCACACGAGTCCTCACAGCAGGTCCCCACACAGCATACGCCTGGCAGGATCTCCCCCTGAGCGAATGATGGCTGTATCATTCGCTTGGCATTTGCGGACTGGGCTTTACCCTGGTGGTTTTGTTTTCACACGCATGAACGCGTAAACTCCCTGTGATCGAGGAAGGCCAAACTTCCCTATTTGTCCCCCACATCAGATCCTGTTTCTGACACGTCACACACTCTTGGTCCAGCAGGTCCTTCAGGGTCCTTGTGTAAAAAGGTATGTAAGGAGCCAATAGGCCATCCTCCTAGAGACTCACGGTGAATTTCTGTCTAAAAGCCTGATAAGCCCCTTACTTCTGCCAGGGAGAACAGCCATTTAACCCTACTGTCTGATGGAGCCTTTTTCCCTTGTCCCTGCCGAAAGGAACTGGTCAAATTGCATGTGTCCTAAGTTCATGTACCTGCTCTACAATTCCACGTGCCTGTTTTTCCCTCCTATCTAGAGCTAAGGATAAAAGTTTAAAATTACTCATTCTCCATAGTCTAACCATGTCGGCTAACAGAGCTGGACAGGTACATATACTCAAACTCCTTCCACAGCAATGTAAAGGGTCTGCACACTCTCAACTCAGCTTTTCTCCTGTGGCATTAATGTCACCTGAAGTTTGAGGAAAACTTCACAATCTCTGTAACAAGAACAAAAACTTGAGACCAGGGTGCATGGATGGCTCAGTTGGTTAAGCATCTGCCTTCAGCTCAGGTCGTGATCTCTAGGTCCAGGGATCAAGCCCCACATTGGGCTCCAGGGAGCCTGCTTCTCCCTCTCCCTCTGCCTGTCCCCCCTGCTTGTGCGCTCTCTCGCTCTCTCTCCCTCTCTCTCAAATGTATAAATGAAATCTTAAAAAAAAAAAAGTGATAGAGCTATGTATGCAAATTCAAGTTCAAAGTCTTCAACCTGAAAAATAAGTATGAAATGCCACTACATAATCTTCTGTCTCGGCCTCTATC